>VJMY01000475.1:0-59463 GCA_009869795.1 Neelides sp. FZ-2019 | reverse complement strand
ATCTGTCCTCCAGAGAACATTTTGGGGCTCATTGCAACTTATGAATTTATTCCCATTCGGCACCTCTCGTGGAACGAGTCATGTAATTAGATTTAGTTTCATAAGGAATTTCAATTAAGATATGGTTTAAATATGTAAAAACAATACTAAATACGCATATTTATGCAATATATACATTTTATACATAACACTTAAATGTAAGTATGCAAAGGTATATCAGCCAACTTATGTTTCAGTTTTGAATTTATAATCTCATTTGAGTCATTTATATTCATTGTGAAAGACTGCGTAAGTAAATTTAGAGCACTGTAATTTAATTCGAACAAAGCGCGAGATAATGTTTTGAATTTCATTAAACAGTTTCGTAAGTTTCACTCATTCACTCACTCAACTCATTCAAAACAAGTTTTGGTATTTGGCTCTGGAATTCTTGAGTATTTGGGATATTATATTAAGAATTGTGTAATAGAAATAGAGCGATAAACGTGTTAGAAAGCAGAGAGAAAGCTCACGTTGATAATAGGTGTCGATATTCCCAACGAAGTAAAAGTGAAATAAGGATTGTCGCGGGTCGATGGTCGTTCCTACAATTAAAGGCCTTCGAAATCGACACCAGAGCATGTTCTCATGAATGTCGTAGTCATCTAGCTCAATTATCTGCGACTCATGTAATCAAAAAAATATTCTTATATATTACAAATTATAATAATGACTTACTTATAGCAAATGCTATTTTGTTATAAGTAAAATTTTCTTTACATAACAATTCACTTTTACTGCCTTTACTTTATAATGGTTTGAGTAAATTATTTATTTGAATAAGAGGTTGACTATTTGAGTTCATTCATGAGTAGTTTTGAAACTTTCAATCGAATTGGTCAATGGGATCTTTTTAGAAAGAAGTTGAATTGAAATAGTTATTCGTAAAGTTATGATATTATGAAGAATCAATCAAATAGAAGACAAACAAGAAAGAAACGAGAAAGATGATGAAAGCCTTTTGTAAGAATCATCACATTAATCACAATGGTGTTTCAATTGAATTTTACGTTTGGAATATTTGAATTAGAAATCTTGAGTCATAGCATAACTCACATCATTGTGTGGATACGGATGCGAATGAATGGATTCAATCAAGAGATGTTCAATTTTCACTCGTCCTCGTTCTAAGTAGCAGACTGTTAAATCAGCATGGGCCAAGTTTGTATAGTCGTCTCCAAACGCCACTCCGAGAAAGCTCTGCTCAAAATGTGCTTCAATTTCAATTCTTCAATCAAGGATCAATTCAATTAATCAAGAAAAAGTTTTTTCTATTTTAAATTATATTCACATCAGAAATTACAATTGGTCTTCTTCGGAAACTTTAAAAACTTTTTTTCGGGATCGGTGACAATTGTTATTAACATTATAAAATATTTAATAGAATATTTATGGCTATTATTTGAAAAATATTCACAATAAAGTCTAAAGTCCAATGATCTCAATATTAAATGGTCTTGTCATATTCTTTCTCTTTATTGTTTCATGAAAAGATCAAGCCCGCCTTGTAGAATATCAATCACATATGGGAAAATGAGAATGATGATGAAAGAGTTCGTACATTGTTATTGGGGAGTTTGCCTCCAATCGTGAATTGAATTTCTCTTTTTTCAAGCGAGTCGATCGTGTAGGAGAAGACGTAAAGAGCATCTCGAGCAGAACAGGGATAAGTTCCATACTGACAAATTCGATAGCATGCCAGAATTGATCCGCAGGCATATGTGCTGATTGCTGTAGATTATTGAGAAACGATTTAGAAAATGGAAATTAAAATTCAATTTGATCAGTATAAGTATAAGGTATTTTTGTAATTTGAAGTTGGTGAACCATATGTGAGATAATTTAATGCTCTTACGAAAAGGATTAAATGTGAGGATATCAGAGACAATGATCCAGTAGTGAATTCCCCGAAGCACGCTCGCACTATTTGAGAATCAATTAAGGTTACTTCCTGTTTTTTATCTCATTTGCTCATCATATAATCATGTTTGAATTTCCCATAATCCCATCATTCGAATTACATCCTTATATTGTATATTAAAAATTAGATGCTAAAATCATAAACTAATTAATAGTTAGTTAATTAATAATAGTTAATTAATAGTTAGTTAATAGTTAATATTAGTTAATTAGGTTCGTTCATTCTCATTGATGAGCATAATGGTTAATTGTTAATAATTGTAAATAATTACTTTCAATAGTCTCTCGCTAGTTTGAAAATGAATATTTTATTTACACAAAATATTATGATAAAGATGATTAATAGATTTGTTCATCTCTTCTAATATTACTCCTAATTCTTTAGGTATATTATAAAATTTTAAAGTTGTAAAACTAGTTTTCAAACATATTGAAGTATTCCACTTAATTTTTAAACATTTTACAATAATTTTTTTTATTAAAAAGTAAATCTCGCAAAAGGGCTGGAGAGAAGGAGTTTTTAAAATTAGAGATGCATTACTCGCACTCACAGCATACGAGCATGGGAATTCCAAAGCTAGGTAAATGCGAAGGAAATGAGTTCTATTGTGATTTTGTTTAAATAAAGGAATTTTCAATTAAGCTCAATTCCAGGCCGTATGGAACTCCAGATGCTTCACTCTTTAATAATGGAACTCAAGCCCCTATTAATTTTTTAAAGCTAAAATATACAGAGAATACAAAAAGTAAGTGAATGAACGGAGAAGGCATAATTGCTATGAAAACTTGATATTAATGTGCTAGGTATAGGAATGATTCAAATGTTCCACCAATAAATAACAATCAAAATTTTTTTAATTCTTTTTAATTTTATTGCTATTAAATGGCGGAACATTTAAATTACTCATATACCTAGCACGTTAATATCAAGTTTTCATAGAAATTAAACCTTCTCCGTTCATTCACTTGCTTTTTGTAATTCTGTAGATATTCGATCATGTAGATATTGTATATTGTATAGATAAATATATATTCTCATGATTTCAGCAAATTTTAGCCTTCAATCAATCAAAGCCAATACGGAATTACGCAAAATTATCAAAGTCGATTGCGAAAGCCATCATTCGTTTGTTTAACTTCCAACATTCAACTTGAATGTCAGATCTTACATTAAGTTTTTATAGGTTTCTCTTATAATAAAGAATTTATGGTTGAGTTTGGAGTGATTTGATTAAAGTTTTACGTCGATGTTGTAATAATTATTATTATACTTCATACTCCTACTTTATTAATATAGGGAAGAGTATAAAATATCTATACTATAATATTGTAAATATTGCATGACACTTGTGTAATAAGTAAGGATAGTTTTAATAGATATATTCGTAATTGTGACTCCTGTATAACCTAATTGTATATGTCATACTATTATGAATTGAAAATGGTCCATTGTAAGATGTGATCTTCGAATACAAAATCGATAACCGTTGTATCCTAGTCCATTATTAATATCATAGTCATATCAGTTTAGTGGGAATTTCTTACATGAAGCGAATATCTCCAGCTTCTTGGTCTGGAGATGACCAGATGAGGCTTATGTTCCCCAGCTTGACGGGCTTTCCTTTGTCAATAACAGACGCGAACGGAATGTCATAGCAAGGAAGGTAAGTGAGGAGAAAGGGAAGATATCGGAATTGGCCAATAAGCCCAACACCTCCGCGGAGAAGCTCTCCAGTTCCAGCCACAACCCGAGCTTGAATCAGCAGCCCTTCGAAGTATCCTCCTTCCACTCGAACTATTCACAAGGTATAAATGACCAAGACTTTTAATTAAATGCCTTAAGAATATGGTAGTACTTACAATAAATTAAAGTTTATTTAATATGGTATAATATTTATGTATGCTTAATTAGTAATTGCCTATTTAATTATTTAATTGGAATAGTGGAGTAGGAGTAAATAGTGTAGAAGATAGATGAAACGGAAATTGAAGATCAGCCATGTTCGAGCAGACGCGAATAGCAATTTAAGAATTTATACTTTAATTACCAAAACCAAAATTAAAGTGCTCCATTTCAATTACAAAGTTACGAAAGAGCATGGGAATTCTTCCTGAAAAGTATTCCAGAACCAAACAAAGGGAAATCCTTTCCTTCGTTTCATTTAACAAAAATATTAGAGATTTTATGTCGGTATATTGATTTCCTACGTCGTTTTACTTGTTTCTTTCTTCAATTTTTAAAAATTATAAATTATATAACCAGTATTTTACTTATTTAGACAAATTAAGACAAGATAAATCATAGATTTGAAATATTTTAGGATGTCTCATATGGAATATTGGAATATAAAAATAATAGGATGAAATTGAGACTTTAAAAATTTAACTTGGGAAGTAGACACAAAAGAAACCAGAGATAGGAAATACAACATAACTTTAGATTTGCATCACAATGTATTCTCAGATTGTTCAAAACAAATATTTTCCTAGTGGGATTTTTAATAATTTGGGATAACTGAAAAGAGAGTCGAACATTTTATTTTACCTCATTTATTTGCGAGAAAGATACAAGTAATGGCTAGGAGCAAGCATTTAAATTAATGACTTACTTACTGTATATAAAGTATATAGCCAAACAAACTGTTCGAAATATATTCTTTCTTTATGATCGTCATTATGTTGATGCGCTGAAAACGATACAATTTATATAGTTCATATAGTGCCAGTGCTCAATATTATTTATTTGCACGAAAAAACCCGTTGTGAATACAAAGTATCTATTTGAATACCAAAGCTATTCAACCACAGATCATCACTTTATCTTTTTTCCTCCTTATCATTCCTAATTCCCATCTTTGGGAATGAGATTTAAGAAAAACAGTTGCCTCACACAAGTTTCCTTATTAAAAGTTTCTGTAAATACTAATGAACTTAAAAAATAGTTTTCACACTTTCCATATCTCTCCTCGTCTTTTATCCGAAAAATATTCTACGAGTTTTTAAACTATTGTCAAATGAGGGTTGAAATTAAGTTGAAAATTAGGATGCTCAAAACTTTTTTTACCAACGAGGTCGGAGTTTCTTCTATAGCGTCTTTCTGTGGCTGTGAGTTTAAATGGAACTTCGTCATAATGATCGGATCTCTTCCGTTTCCCCGTTGAGAATCTCGTGCGAAGACCATAAGGCAGATCCGCATCATTTGGATCTTTCCTGGGAACCAAGTCGATGCAGGATTGCTCTGTGTATTTGAGATACCCATCCACTTGATAAAAAGAAGAGAGAAGGAGGAAAATCCCAAAGCCACACATCCGAGTGTTAATCGCATAAAAGTATTTTTCTGTCGTCCCCGCCATTTCCTTTCAATGTGTGAGAGGAAAAATCATTTACCTCGTCCTAATCAAGTTAAAAGACACACAAGTTGGGCGAAAAGATTATTTCCATTAGCAGTGAAACTTTGAACACTCTCCGCACATTTGAGTAATTAAGAACTATACTTTATTTACCTCTTTGATATCAGGGGAAAGTTTGAAAATTATCAACTGGGAACTTGAAGACAGATTGAGAAAAGTGAAGAAAACACTTTGGAAAACTGAAAAGTTTCTTCTCTTATAAGGTTAATAAAGGGAAACTTCGAAATAATGTACTAATTTTACTTATTAAAAGAGAATTAAATTCATATTTTGGCTAACAGTACCGGGAAGTAAATTTAATTAACTAAGGGCTCGATTTCTGGCCAAATAATTTGGGCATAAGACAATGGAGAAACTTTAAAGTTCGTCTGATCAAAAACTCCAGTTACACAACTGAAAATGACTGAACACTTTTTTGAATGTCTACTGAACACGTCGGTTATTAGATCAAATACTTCATAAAATCCTTATTAAGTTTTATCGTGGTTTCTTCTTCCTCGCGTGTCTCAAGAAGGTCCTTACAAGAGAATTACGTGGGAAGTGGCGGAATTGAATTTCCAGGAAAGTCTAAAAAGGATTTAGGAAGTGATGGCACGAGAATACTTTTGACATGTCAATTGTTAAACTTCAAGACGGAAGAGACGAAAGGGTATAAACATATCAGCTAAGCTAATAAGGCTATATGAACTTCTCCTTCTAACTACATGATATGTATGACATAAATAAGTTAAAGTAGTAAGTTATTAGATAAAAGGATCGAGATTAACAAATTAGGCCTTTGGTTCCTTCAATTTTATCAAGGCGCACGAAGTGACAAATGAGGTTGTAAATTTTAATGAACCTTTGGACTTCCCCGTTTCCCACATTATCAATGTGCCATGAGATTCTTAATAAAGAGGAGTCGAGGCCGAGTTTGGTTGAAAAAAACTGGGCGAGTGATTTCCCTCGTCGTCCTGGCCATCTTCCTTTTATCCACCGGTGTGTCTCTCTATGTACTCTGTGCGGTAGGAATTGGTGAGCCCTTTTGGGGCCAAAGAGGAAATGGAAAGTCTAAATGCTTAATGACTCCGCTTGGCACGTGTAGCCAGTCAAAGACATCTATTTCCAAATCCATTATTTTCCAATTAAATTTGTGGACGCGAGTGAGTGACTCCTTGTACACTTACAGTGCTTACTTGGACAATCGAACCCGAGTTCACGACCTTGAGTTCCCTCTGCTAATCAGAATAATGGGAATTTTACAGATTCCTCCTCTCCGCCTCATGGATCCCTTAAGACGCCTGAGAATCAAAAATGAGATTTATCTCGGAGATCGATTTCAATGCAAAGTCTACTATGAGTCTTCGGAAAATGGATCTCTCATAGAGCTCGAAGGGGAAACTCACCTAAGTCGCTCCATATTTGAAGAAGGGATCAAAGTGTATGCTGGGAGTTTTTTCAACTGTTATTCCCCGAGTATTAGCCCGAAGACTCTGGAAATCTTTTCGCAAACCAAAGCCTCCATATTCGTTTCAATTATTCCCATAGGGGTGACGGAGTATCCGAGGAAATTGATTCCTGTGCGACGGCTGTTGGAACATGAAGTGGAAGGGACAAGAGAAAAGTTGGCCGTTTGCGTCCGACCGCTCTTCGGTCCTTGGGATGATCTCCAGAGAACGGCTGAGTTTATGGCTTACTACAGTGCTATGGGGGTCGAGAGATTTACATTCTATGATTTTGGAATTGCTCCCAAGGTCCTTCACTACCTTGAGGTCCTTGTTCAAGAAAACATTGACATTCAAGTCCTTCCTTGGAATCTCCCAACGGGGAATAGCTCAGAGCTTTGGGACTTTGGCTCCTTGGTCGCCTTGAACGACTGCGTTTATCGAAACTATGGAGCCAACACTGGGATCATCATCGTTGACATTGATGAGTTCATTGTGCCAGGCCAACATGGGATTGAGTCACTCAAGGCCCTATTCTTCCTCTTGGATAGGAAATTAGGCGAAGTGCTAATTCGAAATTCCTTTTTCTGCAAGGAATTCTGCGAGAGAAAGGAAAGCAAAGAAGAACTCCAGATATTTGCATGTGCCACCAGGACTAAACGTGTTTGGAGTGCGAAGTTAAGGGCCAAGTTCTTTGTGAATCCGAGGGCCATTGTGAGTGTGGGACATCATGGGGTTACCAGGTTCGTTGGCCAATTAGATTCAAGAATCCAAAGTTCTTCCAACTCATTACAACTTCGGCCGCAACATGCCCTGCTACATCATTATCGAACTTGTCGGGACATTTCATCTTCCAAACACCCCGTTCTCTCCCGCCTGGCTGTTCCTGATAGCCGAATGAACCACTTCAAACCCAAAGTTAAGAGCTCAATACCTTATGTAATTTGGAAGGCTCAATTCTGAACTTTACTCACTTCTATTCATGTCTTTCATGTGGTGTTGAAAGACTTTAAACGATTCAGATGAATGTTCAGAATTAAATTGTAAATAATGTTCTAAATTCATAGTAAAGTTTGTAATTCTATAATGATATTATATGTTAAAACGATGTCATGATGGGTCAGTGAATAAAATTTTAAAATTTTAGCAAAATAATCTCCCATTGGCGAAAAAGTCTAAAGTTTAAGTTAACGTATAAAGCTTTTATTTATTTGAAAGCAAGTTGTTTAGGTATATAAAAGGATTTTCCACTGCTTTTATTTTACGCTTAAGGTAGAGCACCTAAACCTTCCTGTATGGATTATTTATGCTTTGCACAAAATGTTGAGAAATCAGAAGTCCATTAAAACGAAAAGTCAACTCTAATATTTATTTTCTAAACTATGAAGATACTCTCATCTTTTCAATTTTTCTTAAATGGCTCGAAGAGTCTGAATCCTTAAGCGGATTTCATCGTTGAAGAAACTCCAAGAAGTTACTAATTTCTCGTCCATGGTTTTAACTACAATTCTCATATCTTTACTAGCCGATTGGGCACCGTACATTGATTTGGCTGATTGGAATCCAATTTCCTTTTTATCAATTTCTAAACCATCACATGTTTCTTCTTGTAAGTCTTGTCGCTCGTGAACAGTTTCCTGGGCCTTGCTATTATCTTCCCTTCCACAGTGAGGCTCGTAAATTGCTCCCAGCTCGCTCTGAAGACTCTGTGAACAAAAATATGTACGTAGCCACGTACAAATTTTACTCATGTTTTATTAGCAATTATCAGTTTCTTGTTTATTATTCTGTAAGTATTGTTAAATAAATCTTTAGAAATCTTTAATCACATAAACTATCGGCATATTGTGGTATATAATAAAAATATTTATAACGAGCTTTTAATATTGCTATTTACTAATTACTCACTCAACATTCGTTTTACATTTTACATAAAAATATAAAACCGAATAAAACGTCAAATGAAATGGAGCATGATAAACCCAGATACTTGGGTACAATCTACTGTTTCAATACAAACACAATGTATTTTTTATTAGTTTATTTTGTATATTATGTAGTAATGTTTATTTTATACTTAACCTCTCTTTGATATCTTTAACTATTGAATATCTTTTGGAATTTAACAAAAAAAGATAAATTCTAAAATTTTGAGAAATGCCAATAAAAAGATGAAAGTTACATATGAAGTCTGTGAAAACAAAATAAATTATAAAAAAGGCATAAAAGAAAATAGTTTTTTTGAACCGAGTCGAGAGACGACGCAATTTTTTTTATATTAAAGCTTATTGAATTCACAGTATAAGACAAATGTGAAGTTTTTTCTCAAACTGTGCTAATATGTGAAATACATTCTCTAGCCTCTTGGTGGAACTTTCATTATTTCTTACACTCTTCTCAAAAGATTTTGTTAACTCCTGCTTTCTCCGCTCAATAGGATTCTTCTTCAGCTCAGAGTTCCTTGAAACTTATCCTAATTATAAATAGTTTTAATAAGGGGAAAAAGGCAATTCATTTATTAAGTTATTTAAAGGTTTCTTAAATGTTAAAATTGCATAAAATATTGATCAACTTGTGGAAAAAAGCACAAAAGCCAGAATATAAATATGGTGACGTCCAACAAGACGTATTACCTGATGTTGAAGGGTTTAGTGTTTGGTACTTTTATTTTATCAACTTTCCCCAAAATTAGCGTTTGTCACAAAATATAGTTTCTGACAGACATTAATGTCTCATTGTATACTAAAACGTTTGAGAACATAAGGCATCATTTAATTTCATCTTCTAAAAATGTTTTTTATTGCCCCAAAAGTAATTAACAGATTAATTTTTCACTTTTCGACAAGGACATTATTAAGTGGGTGATTTGAATATTGTTGCAATTTAGAATTTTAAGATTTGGGTCAATTTCTTACATTTATTGATAAAATTAAATACTAAATAATGCCATCGAATACAACGATTAAATAGAAATTTTGAAATTTGATATTGGGGTTAATTTAGACATTTTTAAGTTGTGATTAAATGCTTTTCTTTAACAAAAAGAAATACATGTATTTTTAATCATCACAGAAAATAAAATATTAGTTCGCTGTTTGTGGAAACATGAAAGATTTTTTAAAAAATTGACTATGCTGCCACATAAAATAAATTTTAAAATTCCTGGGTAGATTGCGACAATATTTGAACCTATAACTAGTCTAAAAGCAAAAATTACTTTTATTGTATGAGTTTATTACTTTTGGGGCTCAAAGCATTTAACGAAGAATAAACTATATAATACCTTATTTTTCCAAACGCTTTAACATAGGATGAAACATTAGTGTCTATCAGAAACAACATTGCGCGACAAACATTAATTTCGAGAAAATATTATATAATAAAAAATACCAAACACTAAACCCTGCAACTTCGGGTAACACGTTTTGTTGGATGTTTCTAAGATTTCAAGCAAAGTTGGGATAAGTTGAAACAACGATTTGAGTATATGCTAAACACTGTGCTAAATAAAAATGACTATCCTTTAAATAATGTGTCATTTGGTTTGGGATATTCTATATTCTTGCTACAAACGGTCACACGTTTTGCCGGTTTCACATTTTGCTCCCACACCGGATTGTCAGATCTCTAGTATGTTTGATTGTCGGATGTACTGTATACAGGATAATTGCATCTCCTGTAGTTAGATAGGGACTGTAATGCTTTAAAGTCTGGTCAGATCTCTTGTATGTCTTGTGTTGGATACTTGTATTTACCTCGATCTCCTGTATGTTGGATTGTCGGATCTCCTGTATGTCGGATAACTTGTAGTTCTAAGTCCTTGAGTGGTTGTTTAAATAAAAATCTTTTATTATTTTTTACCATTTCTTCTAGTCGCTGAGCACAAAGACGGTTGGCAAATTTGTTTTGAAGGGCAGTTTCTCTCTTCAACAACTCAAATAAACAAACTTTCTCTAAAGCAAAAGAGTTGCAGACTAAAATAATATCACCTGATTTTTGACTGGAGGCTGAAACTTCGCTACGACTTTCTAATTTCTTATTTTGTTCATTTAATGAAGTGTGACAACAATGAGAAGAATTAGGAGGATTCTCATTTCCAGACTTGACAAGCTTGGCATTGTGAGTACGAGTCTCCGGTTAAATTTTACTTATGTAACTTTCTCTTCTCTTAATTTAATCATATATTTAATAAAGTTTAAAGAAAGTGAATTTATACTGCTTAAGTTCAACGCTTACATGAAAATATCTTTATTGATCGTTGAAGTTTTTTTGACTTTTCAATTCGTCAAATATTTGAATTGCTCCTGGTTTTCCACTGTTTTTACAATTTGCTTTTCACAGTTGGCCAATTTATCTTGGCGAGCTTGGGAATCATTGCATAAAACGCCTTTTGAATATTTTCCCAGTGAATCAGTAAATTTTAGAATTGTGCCCTTATTTACTTTCACGCATTTTTCCACGAGTTCTTTCGCTGACAGTCTTCGTGATAAAAGTTGCAGGAAATTTGGAAATTTTCTTTCTTTCATGCGAATTTTGTCCTGGGTTTTTGTTCTTTAGATCCCCTTTATTCCGAGGCCGAGGAATGAAGGTGTAAAGGATTTAAAGTTTTCCAATTGCCCCTCGTTCTTCTTTTGGCAGAATAACAAATTCAATTCCTTGAGAAAATTAGCCTTTGAAGTTCCTCTATCTGTTTTCTTGTGTAAACGATCCTCTTTGAACTTTCCGCAGTTTCTCTGCACCGTGTTCATGCCCCCGCCCTTTTAAATAAAAATTTTTTTGAGCTGCTATTGTTTACCCTTCCCTCCTTTTTCTATTTTTTTATCCAATTGCAAATTGGAAATTACCATATGAAAATGTATTTAATTTTCATTGGCTTTTATTTATATTACTGCGCATGCTAACTTCATGGGTGGAAAAAACTGGAGCGTTTTTTCTTATTTATTTTCCACATTTTCACATCCAGTCTCGTTTACTCTCCTTTGAGCAAATGATCCTGTTCTCATTCTCTTGGATTCCTTTGTTCTTCTTAAATGTTGCTCAATTTGGAACGTTGATGTTATAAAACAGTTTTTAAATAAGTAATAGCTCAAACAATACATATTGCAATATTACAATATTGAGATAAATGTGCATATGAATATTTGATAAAAAAGTAGTTAAAATCTACACTCACAAAAATCACAAAATTAGTCAAAATTAGTATCAGTAAAGGTTAAGTTATATTTTAATTAGAATATTATAAATGAATGTCACAATATTTTTGATTAATTTATTGTACTGGGACTCGGGGGATGTGATGGGAATTGTCTAGTCGAATCGACTCAGAGCGATGGCACTAAATCTCTATGAATCAATAAAAAAAGCCATGTTTCAGAATTGATGGATCATCCCTGAAGAATTCTTCAAAACATAAATCAGTGAGTCAATAATATTAGAGATTCATTGGAGTTCCACCGTGACGTTTCAATGTTAATAATTTCCCTTGTGTTTAAATAAACAGCAAATGCTGTATTTATGAAATATAAAATGCCATACACCAAATGCCAACACAATATGACATATCATATCATATTCACTTCCATTATTTTTTATTGCAAGTTTTAGTTATTGGATCAATATTCGGGGTTTTATTTTGAATTTTCTATTTAAAACCACATTTTCATTAAAGTTAAAAACATCTTTGAAGTTCAAATTTTTCAGTTCAACGAACCAAATAAAAACATTTGAGAAGAGTTATTTTTACATTTTCATGCAAGTTTTTTTTAGTAAAAAGGACAAAATGTAAATTTGATCCTCAATGTTTATTTATACAAACTGTGGCATGCTGCACGAAAGTGATTCCAAATTATGATGTCATTCTACATAATTCATAAAATGCCATTAGGAACATTTCCGTCATTTCATCAGAAAATTTCCCGAATTGTTAATATTAGAATAAATGAAGTGAATAAGGAGAAAAGCAATTTCGAGGAATGTTCGATTTAGCTTTCTTTTTTATGTAAATATTTTGAGGTGAAAAGGTGAAATTGACAGAAAAAAACCTTGATTTACTACCCATAATGCATCCATATATTACTAATATATACATATAAAAAGCTATTAAAAGTTCGAGGAGTGAGAAGAATATAAAATTAATATATAATTCTTCTAAGGAAATCGATTTCCTTATCTTCCTCTGAATGGTATTTGGCGGTTCAAGAGTGTGAGAGAGAAGAGGTTTTTTTATTTTAAATTGACATCACTTCTTGTAATTTTTTTGTACAGTATACTATAGTATAGTAGCTTACTTTTAAGTATTAGCACATTTCATTCAGAAAATTTCCGCATGAGTCAATTTCCATTTGAAGGAAGAAGCAAAGCACAGGAGACAAAATTGGAATGCATAGGGGCCGACAAGGAACCATTGAAGTGTGTCGACTGCCAACCTATAAAAGCATAATTACAGTCAGCGTATAACAGGTAGACTTGCTCACTTGAGGGGCTTGTCAACACACTCAAGGGTGCCTCAAGGGTATATAGTATATATTTATAACTACGTACCTATTTGTCGGCATTCCGTCTGTATTTGACATTGACAGAAATCTTGATAGTAAACCTATTTTTAAGAGTTACGTGGGAGTAGGAAAGAGTGCGAAAATTCTTGAGGCTGTGTATCTACTCAATACTTATATACTAAAATGCTTTATATCAAACCATTTAATATGTATAGGTTCCTGAACTCGAAGCTAAAGAGTGCGAAGCGAACGGTGAAAGTTTTTTGAGACCAGTCTGTTTTTTGATCCCCGTCTTCAGATAATTCTGTGATCTCTTTTGCTCATTTGGAATTATAAGGATATATGATAGGAGTATGAGATTTAATCTCGTCAAGCTTCATCGATATGATAAGATAAGACATGGGCTATATCGAAGGTGTTAAGCAATCATATACATATTATATTTATATAACTCACTTTCACTCAATAGAAATTGTTCGTTTTAATGATACAATAAAGTTCCAAAATTTCAATATACGAAAGGAAAACTTTGGCTTTAAATTCTAATTCTCATACTTTCAAGATATGTAAATACTTACTATAGTGGATCCATTTAGCAGATGGCCTTATCCCGCCGCAAAGTCGGCGGTATTATCACAATAGCCTCTCTTGTCCCAATTTTGATTCTCATATATGCATAAATTGATGCCACAGAGAAAGAAAGCTGGATATTTTGAGAAATTAGAATAAAAATTGCGACAAGAGAGGCTATTATGATAATACCGCCGACTTTGCGGCGGGATAAGGCCATCTGCTAAATGGATCCACTATAGTAATACACGAGCAAGGATCGCTTGTGGTAATGTCTAGGTAGGCATACTAAATATATATTTATTTATATTCATTTCATTTTCATAGAACAGGACTATTTAGTACATACTTATATAATTTATTAAAGTGAAATTCATATATAGTGTCCTTATTTTCGTACAAGGGAAGGACTGAGGGGAAAACAAGGTGTAAACATAAAATACAACTTTTAAACATGTATATTCGGTAATTGTTTTATAATGCCCAAGCACATCAATTCTCTTGTGTCCACTCTTCTTCACTAGGAAAGCCGTTGATTTTATTTTTATTTCATCATTTATTTTCCACTCTAATTATTTGATACTAGCGCCAAGTGAGGTTGAATTGAGAGGAGACTTGGCGGATATAATTTTCAAGGGAGGAGCTCTCTTGATTCAAAATAAGGGGCATTATAAGTATATAAATTTCACTTTAAATGCAAAGCTTTTAACAAATGTGGGAGATCCGAGGGAAATCGCAAGGGTTAAAATGGATAAAGTTTTAACAATTCCGAGATGGTTGCGGTTTGTATTTATGAATCGAACGACGGAAGGGATTGAGGATGCTTTATGAGCTCCAGAACTTCCATCTCAAAAGGAAGAGTCTGAGTCTGTCTGTTTTCACCAAGTTTCCAATCCGTCCGGTAAAATGTCTTTCATCAGTTTTGTCCAAGTTCTTGGCATTGTTCACATTGGAGCGGTTCTGGAAATGAGAAGGAATTTGGTCATATAGAATGAAAAGAAAAGTGGATTGAATCCTTCACTCTCCGCTATACTCTCCTTCAATTGCTTAAATACAATAAATGCCACTGGATTGAAATCGAAACTCTATTAACCATTAGAGCTTTCTCAATTATCCTCAACAAAGGAGAAAACAAACTTTTGTATTTATATTGGATGCCTATAAGTATTTACTATTAAAAGTATTGTCTGCGTATGCAGGTTATTGTTTTAGATATATTAACTACATAATATACCTTCTTTTACTTATATTCCATATGACAAATGACAAGGGAAGTAAATATACTTGTAGCATATACATATCTCACCTTTGTAAATATTCAAGAAAGACAATCCTTTGGATGATATACTCACTTGAGTACGAGTGGTCATAAGGGATCTCAACTTATCTGATTACTCTTCTTCTCAGTTGGTGAAGAGCCCACAAAAGAAAAGCGATATTATCTTGAGCTTTCGGATAAAAAAATTTCTTTATGTACCCCATGGCTAGCTCAGATTGCGCTGAATCTTTCAATTGTTTTTCAATCTGGTTCGCAATGGATCTTCCTAAGGATTTCTGGAAATCCTAAGAATGAACCGAAAGTTTTGAATTTGAATTCAATCTTTTAAGCAAACAAACAAAGAATACCAAAAATGTCTTGAATATTTTACTTTTTGTGATGTGAGGTATAAATAGAAATTTAATTATGTTGTGATTAAATTTGCATAATTGCGTCATAACATAAGAAGATACTTGAGTTCAAAGGATCCCTTCATGCAAACTCAAATTTGACACTAAGACTCTAGTAGGTACTTAACACAAAGCATTACCTCTCGGCTAAAACAATCAAATTAAGATTTTGGCTTTAGCCTTTCTGACACTTTGGAATCTTCTCTTGGGCTTCTCTCAAAAGTTTTAACGTCGACATTTTGGTGAGAAAAGAACCCAAATTGGAATCTGAGCTGTCTGAATGGCTTGACTATAATGCTTTTAAATGGTAGTTCTACTAGAGTACAACTGACATGTTGAGCCTTAAGATCTTGTGGTGCATGGTGGAATGAAAATTTGACACTCAAAAAAATTAGTGTTTGTTGTTCCTGATTGACTCAATTCATGCCATATGTTTTCGTTGAGTATTTCAATCATCCATAATACCTCTGAATTACTACCAAATTCATAAAGAAAATAAACTAATAACCTTAAAATTATTTATTTATGTTAATCTACTTTCACTAAATATATATTTATTACATAAATTGTCCATTTATTAAAATAATGCATCATGCATGATTGAGAGATGAATACATAATTCATAGTTTTTTTTAACATAGTCTATTTTATAGCAATTCTGTTTGATGATCTTAATTTTATATTTATTGCCTAATTCTTATTTCACGTATTCTTTTATATTTTACTTATCTTTGAAAATGCGTTTCCTTGACAATTGATCAATATTACATTTTTTTCAATTCTATACCTATATTTAAAGGCCAAGTCTTAAAAAAGAAACAATTGATTTTAAAAGAAAATCCTGTATGTGCAAACGACATCCAAATCAATGAATTGTGGAATTTAATAAAAACTCTTTTTATAATCCTTCATACCCAATATGTTAAAGTGAAAGGCCCGTGAAAGCGAAATATTCCAAGAATTTATACACAATTTGATTAATAATATTAAGCATGGGTATATAAACAAATGATGAATTATTTTATGCCTTTATATTAATTTCAAAGAGCTAACGAAATTAGTGAAATTGGTTGTTTTCTTTTAACTAATTTACCCAATTATCAAATTGCATAGAAATTGTATGGAATTTCAATCGAAAATATTATTCATTTCATTTTATTATTTATTTATTTGTTTACTGGAATAAAATATATGATAAAATACAATATATTCTCACTTTGTAAACTTCATAAGATAATGCTTGAGGCATAATTAATCCTTAAATTGCCATTTATTACGTCTGTCATATAAAGCCCCATATTTACTAAAGGCGATGCACTGAGCAGTCTTGTAAAAATATGAAAAATGGTGGGCAGAAACAGAATCAACCGAATTTACAATGCATGGAGAAGAAGGCTTTTGCTCATCCATCGAAATAAAGGACTTGATATTGAGAACACAAAGGATATTCATAATAAAAAGATATTATAAAAGGTGATCGTTGCTCAGTGCATCGCCTTTAGTATACACTGTCGTATGTATTCGTACGATATTTATTTATTTCAAATAATATGAAAAATATGAAATTCTGTTTTATGAGATTGAGAGACGAGACTATTAGAAATTCAAAACCCCACTGTTTGTTTGTAAGTTCTTTTATTAGATTGGAGATAAAACTATCTGAGCCTTTTGTTGCGAATTTCTCGAAGGAGCAGAAAGAATGTTAAGTGAAAATTGAAAACTTTTGCCTCCAAGGACCAAATTATTGATCTTGATAAATTATTCCAGAGAGAAATAAATGGAAGAAATGTTTTGAAGAGCTCATTTATTTTTCCAGAAACTTGAAATTAAAAATGAGACGACACATTTCCAATTATCAAAAGATTCAGACATTGAGTTATCCAATCAAAAGGAAATTTTTTAATTATAATTGTTTTATTATTAAATATTTTTATAGGTATATTTGACTAGTTATGCTTCTAGAACTCACAATATATTATCTGTATAAATTAGAATAAAAACTTCAATTAGAAGAACAAACAAACTTCCGATAAATGTTAACTCTGAACTTATAATTGTCAAATTTTTAAAAATCAATAATTTTTCATATTTCACTACGTTAATGAATATATAGATTTTTATTTTTGTTTGATCTTGTAATATATATGGTAAGTATGAGATACGTTTCAATTAACTATGCAAATGGTTTCATTACAATACATTTTTAATAAAATATTCATGTAATATAGCTAAAGGCTATATTATTATTCATGTTAAGTATATACTTATTACTTGTTATTATAATACCTATTGTATTATAACTATCATGTAATATAGTACTAAAGGCGATGCAGTGAGCAACGATCACCTTTTATAATATCTTTCATTTGTCCACCATTTTTCATATTATTACAAGACTGAAAAAATATGAAAAATGGTGGACAGAAACAGAATCAACCGATTTTACAATGCATGGAGAAGAAGGCTTTTGTTCATCCAGGACTTGATATTGAGAACACAAAGAATATTCATAATAAAAAGATATTATAAAAGGTGATCGTTGCTAACTGCATCGCCTTTAATATTTACATCATTATTTATTAATGCCAATAATTTATAATAAGTTCATACTTTACCATTAGAGAATAATAACTTGTATTAAATGATATTTATGCTCATTACCTCATAAAAGACCTTTTTGAATTTGTAAAACATTAAAGCTTTATAAATACGGTATAATTTACGATATTATTTTGACTAGTCTAGACTCTAGACTTTAAACTATATAAATAATATAATAATAATGATATATATATTATTCAGATCAATATATCATTAATATTGAGAAATAAAAGCTATGCAGGAGTTCTTGTAGATGAAGATCAACTCTGAAACCACTTTGAGACTATCTGCAATTTAAGATAAAAAAAAGTTTATGAATGAATTAAGTAATGCATGCATGCACACTCCACGTAGAGCACATTTAAATTTCCGTAATCAAATAACAAGAGTACACAAAGTGAATGAAAAATGTTTCACTAACTTCTTTGAGCTCTCGTCTAATGTTTGTGTTGAGCCAGCCGTAGAAAACTGCATTAGTAACAGCCGAGGACATTGCAACCAAATGACAGGACGCGAAAATGATGAAGTATGAATCTGAGTCGATAAATTTCGGATAAAGATCTCCAAGAAGATTCAACACGTTGAGCGGCATCCAACTAAAGGCGAAGAATACGGCGATCATGAGCCTATTAAATGTATTAAAAATTAATTTAAAATTCAAAAGACTTTGAAAGAAAAGAAAAATAAGTCAAGTGAGCTTAATACATTTTCGTGCTTGTATCATATAACACCTACATACGAATATAAAAGTAATGAATTATTTATCATTTGGAAATGAGACGAGGAAAAAAGGTATATTATTATGTAAAGTTTGTTATTACAAAAGAAGCGTCGTTTTTTTGTTTCTTTTAAGTTCCCTCTCGGCTCTTGATTGCGGATCTTTGCTCTTATTTTTAATACATTTCGCCTTATGTTCTTTCCCCTTTTTCAATTTAATTATGCCAATGGGGGAATTTGCTCTTTCTCGGGTTGTGTGGTCCTGAGGGATTTCCATCCGAATCTGTTCTTTGGCATCCCCGTTGTTGGCCTTGGCGGTTCGATTCGTGAATTCCGTCCTTTCTAAAGGAGAAATCTCGCAGAATTCTTTAAAAGTGATACATCGACCGAGATTGGGATTGAAACGGACGGCGATTGACGGAGACGTCAGTTTTGGTTCTCTCCCACAAGAAGCATTTTCAGGTTCTATCGGACAAGGAGATTCGCCAATGGACTTGCTTACTTCCTGAAGAGAGCTCGAGAGGGGTCGACAGTCCTCGTTAAAAGAAGTGGTTGCCGTAATGAGATTCTCTCGATGGTTCTCCTCTTTTTTCTTGAAGTGAGTTCCCAAATTCTTCCCGCTTGACGAGTCCAGGGCTTCATGAGAGCAAATTTCAATTTGATGTTGAAACATATTTGCATGCAAATGGCGCGCTATGGCCATATGCACTCCAGCCAAAACCAAGATGGGGATGAAGACTTGGAATAACATAACGGCGAATGTGTACGTCGCCCTCATGTACCCTTCAGGCCATTGTTCAATACATTTTTTGGTGAGGACAACGCCATCATTTACGTAAAATTTGTCCTAAATGGGAAATGAAATGAAAGCACTTAAGTTTGCTGACTATTCAATTCAAATGGGCCAATTCATAAATGCAAGATAAAAACAAATATTTATGAATGCATTATTAATTAGGAAAATACAAGTCACAATGCCATATGAGTTTAAGTGTTGTAAATTATTTTGCACAAATTGTGCAAAATTCTTAAGGGTTATACAAAGGCGAAATGTTAAAACTTTAACCTCGATAACTTGTTGGTAATTGAGAATAGGCAGAGTGAATATAAATGCCAGGATCCAAATTAAAGTAATTGTTCCATGGACCCGGCTTCTCGACTGAACAGCGCCCGAACTATGCACAATGGTGAAATAACGGTCTAGTGCAATAGCAAGTACCGTCCCAGTTGTGACAAAGACTAAAAAAGATATTATGTTGCAATTTAAAAAGGCAAGAGAAAATATCCATACTTTTTTATATTAATTGGAGTTGAAAATTATTTACGTACAACATTTGAAGGCATTTTATGAGAGACGTCCAAATAAAATTTTAATTACCATTCATGACTTCGACTGCCGGCAATCCTTTGCACAAGAATATGCCGAGTTCAGGGTTTTTCCACAATCGAAACTAATCATTCAAGATTTTAGTTAAATTTTAAAACCAATTAAATCAAAATAATTTTATAATTGTTCTCATTTTTTAATTTGTTATTTATTAAAAATTATTAAGTAGGTAGTACTTATTATTTAGTAATGTATTAAATTACTAGAGTGAAAGGCATTGAAATGAAGCATTGTGTCAAGTCGGAAATGGCTAAATTAACAACGTAAAGATTTCTTGGCGTTCTTATCTGAGCTCTTCTTAAAACCTTCAAAGCAATGACAAAATCAAGTCGTTAGATTGATTAAACATAATTTCAAATAGACTTGTTTGAATAGCTTGCAATTATCATTTAATAAAATGGCCAAACTCCTTGTCGATCAATAAATATTTCCAAGATATTTACTAATTTATATACGATTGTTAGTAACATTACATAGAAGCTATTAATACATATTTCACTGTTATTGTAAAAGTATTATTGTGAAATTATTATTTTAATTGTAAAAGGTTCATCATACCAAGAGACAAATGATGAGATTCGAGATGAAACTACTGATAATTAGAAGAACGTAAAGCACAATGAATACAGGTACGTAATTTTCAGGAAGCAGCTGTATTTATTAGAGATAAACAATTTAAGGATTATTCATGGATGAAAATCCCCACTAATTTCGACGTTGTGGTAATTTTGAATTCTGCTTGTGGAAGGAATCAATGAGAAAATGGAGAAATCACTTACCCCTTTCTTTAAAATTCCATAAACTTCAGCTTCAGAGATGCCTAAAAGGATATTTGAATTTAAAGTGGAGAAGTTAGATGTGTTATTGGCTTCAAGTTGAGAAATTAATGGATCCATTTCACTTTTCTTTGAATTCACAGAAAAATTTATTAGTTTCCGACTTCACTTAATTCCTACATTAACAATTTAATTGCCCTGAAACGTTCAAATCTGCTTGTACATATTTTAATTTTAAACAGTTCATTAAACTTAGATGGTCTGGTAATTGAGCACATTAATTTTTCTTCACCTACCTATCAATTTCATCTTAAGTATTCAAGAGAAAGTATCTAGTTAGCTCGCTTAAGTATATGTATATACAAAAAAAACTTTATATTATTTTAGGATTTAGAATTTATATATCACGAATCACGAATGTTAGGGAATATATTTATTATTTTTCCTGGTGGGTTTTAGCAAGAATAACAAACTGGGTTTTCTTTGTCTTCGGATTTCACTCACTCGCTCTCAACTTCCACTATTTTTTACACCTTCCAAGTTCTTTTAACAAAAATGATAAGTTTTTAAACAATGACTGTCAGTACAAGCTTAAACAAATATTATTTTATATAATTTTTTATATTCTAATAATTAGATAAATATTACTTGCTTTCATAAGCGTATTTCTGAGAATATTAAAAAATATTGAAAAGTGAATATTTGAGTAACTATAAATATTTTTTTATGAAATTGTGATTATATTGTAGCTTAATTGTGAGAAACCTTAATTTTGGTTTCAAACATGGGAGATTTGAAAGTCGAAAATCTTGGAATTTTGCTTAAATTGGGAGATGTCGAGTCATGGCCAGCATCTCTCGATCTGAAAGACAAGAGGGAGAAACGGTTCAAGTCGTATCTGCAACAGGTTCATCTCTTCCTGGAGTTTTCAAGAAGGCTTCCCAGAGTCTTAAGCAAGATCATGCGCTATTCACCAACACAATATTCTAATCTCCAAATGGGAAAAATGGCTCGTGACAGCTTAACAAATAAGTATTTGAATGTCTTCTTATTGTCCAACTCTAATTTATGCATCAGAGGGTTTCTTCTCCATACGGGTAATTACAAAATCCTCTTTTGTTCATTATGAAGGATTTTTCAGGCAAGATTAAACCCAAATGTGATTCAGGAGACAAGAAAGATCTCAATGGAATTAACGGAAGGAAATTCACCTACGCTGCTTGAATTTCTTATTTGTCCACCAGACCAAATTAAATTGGTTTTTCGACTCCATAATCATATAGCTTTTCTGAATAGACTATTTGGTGAACTTTAAATGTTCGTCCACAACGCTATAAAATCATTACAAGGTTTTCTAAATACAATTAATGATACTTTGACATCTAAATCGCAAAATACCTTCTAACGTAAATAATCCCACTAGACCATGACTAATTCCATGAAATTGTTTAATTCATTAATATCCAATTGTTCACGTTTTTGGCATTTAAAAATATAGTTTTGGAAAATTAATGAAAGAATCAACAAAAGATTACACATTTATGTACTATAAATACAATTTCAATATGGAACTTGTTTCGTATTGATATGAATTGATTTGTTTTGTTATTAGATAAGCTAATCATAAATATTCAGGTATACAAAATTTGAGTGAATCTTTAGAAATCATGTGCATAACATTATTGGTGCGATTGCTGCTAATGTATTTCCGAGTTGTAAAAATTACATTTAAAAGCTTTCGAGAATTTCCCAATTTGAAATATTCAAGTGCCTGAAGGATGTAAATTTGAATTCTGGAGATTAATGCAAATTGAGGAAATGTAAAGAAATGCAATGTTTTCTATACTTGCAATTATCATAATACATATTTTAAGTATAGTATGATATTTTACTTTTTGTCCTTATATAACAAATATTCAACAAGGTCTTTAGAAAATTTATTTGGACAAATATTATCTAAATAGGATAAGGCATACAGATGAAGGGTAAAGTACTTGAATTAAATATGAATGTATCTACACTATTTAGATATATATTTCATATGCAATATAAGATTTTTAATTTTAGCATTGTCCTTCAGCTTCTTCCATTTCCATCAGTGAAGTATCGTCATAAATGTGAAGATCGTAAAATAAACGAGAAATGTTCACAAAACTAATAAATTCGAGCTTCATTCGCTTTAGAACTAGAATTATAATTCAACATTAACCAAAATGAGAGCTATATAGTTAACAATTTGATTATGCGTATGAAAATGATAAATGGCTTAAATAGGGTAATGAAGACCCTTATAAAATAAATACTATTAACAAATATTACAAATCAATACTGGCTCATTATGAAGTATAGAAATGATTTGCTTTTTAACCCTGTAAGAAAATTTGACTTTTGTTTCTTTTATAAATTCAATAAATAATATTGTTAAGTTATTTTTACCAATTAGAACTTTTAAAATTTACTCATTTCCTTATTTCGTAAACGTGATATCACTTGGAACTTAATAAGTATGGATATACCTAATGTTATATAATATCAAATCAAATCTAAAGTCAAAGAAATCAAATATGATACGTGTGTGTACTGTGGCTTACAAAGATCTCCGTCTGACCTTTATTATTTTCATGGTACCATGGAATCTCGCATATTAGCAAAATGTTTATAATAAATTCACGAATTTTTTTTTGATTTGATTTTTATGAAGAAAAGTATAATTTGATCAATTATTATGTAATAGTTAACACTTTAGCGATTCCAGGGTAATTTTTCCCACATTTTCATGAAAATAAAAAAGGTAAGGCGGAGATCTTTGAAAGCCATAGGAGGTGAAGTCGTGCGTTTCCTTTTGAGAAATGACATTTCCACTTCATTCATTCATCCACTTTCACTCAGGCAATAGAAATGTAAGATTATTACTTTCTTTTCTATGCTTCTATACTTTGTATAGTAAACTGCAAATGCATTTCAAAGATGTGTCTACTGTGTATGTAGTCGAAGAAGTCCAACGAGAGTGAAATATTATGTAATTAATATAATAATTAAAAATCTTGTTTTTATTTGATAATTTTTTTAGTGTATTGAGGTATGCTTATTATAAATGAATAATAAATGAATAAAAACTTTTCTATGGTGTAACTGTAAGCACATCTGTAATGACATTTGGTCCTACTCTAAAATTGACACTTAATAATTACTTAATAAATACTGATGAGATTTCATAACGCCTGCGTCTGATATTAAAATTTACGAGACTTGTTAAATCTGAATGCTTTTAAGTCTCTTCTCGTATCACAGCACTTATAATTGGGGAAAAGATTTATACAATTTTCAAATGTGTTCTTGATATAGGTATTGAATTATATGTGTATTATACAATCATGAGACGATATAAAGTTATTAACACCATTGTTTCTTGTAACATTTAACTTTGAATCTTTGAAAGTTTTCTCTTTTAACTTATAAAAAGTTCATTTGTTATAACTATGTTGGTAACATGTTTTCTCATTCAAACTGCTATAGAGTAATCTCCGTTTAATCGTCTTTCAAAAATTGCCTCGCTGACTTCTTGAAGATCTTCAGGAAGTGCGTAAGTTCCTTTGAGATGTTGGCCTGAACTTCCAGATCCACTCCGCTTGGTTCGATGCCGGCTTTAAAAGGAGATTAATTAGTGAGATGCTCTCATAATAGTATTTAATTAATTGTACAACAATAAAGCAAAAAAGATTTTAATGGGAAATTAAGAGATTACTAATATAGAACAACTTTATTGACACAATTTTTCATTAAATCTCACTTGGTAAAAATGCACTCATTTATTGAAGTTGCAAAATATTAACAATTGAATTAATTTAAATGTGTGAATGTCAAATTATGCATTTTCTTAATTATTTAACATTATTAATCAATTTAACGCAAATACAGGAAACAATGAAGCAAGTCATTAAATATCAGTAACTTAAAACAATTTAGTATTAATTAACATCACCATTATTCTATTTTAAAAGTTTCAATTTTTTTCAATTTGAAAACCATAATGCAACTTTTAAGGCATCACTTAAGTTTTTACAGCTTTATAAAGGTACATTTAACGTTTACACGGCTAATGCCACATTTTTTTCCAATATCACATTCGAAAGATCGGTTCAATCTGGAAAAACGCTCAGAGGGTTTTTTAAACTGTTCATATTAAGCAGAATGCCTAATGTTTAAGAAATAATCTCTCTAGAAAAACTCACCTAAAGGTACACTTTACTCTTTATGAATGAGTTCTAGAGAAAAGTTTATTTGACAAGATCCCTTCAGAATTTTATGATGGAAAGTCACTCAGGAGGAATTATTAATTTACTCAAGGGTTAATGATTTAACCATTGATGCTTAATTATGTAACTGGAGAAATGAATTTACACATTATAGTTAAACAAATTTGTTTTCATTTTCTTTTCTCTTTTGTCTGATTCTCATTTTCTCAATTCTCAATTGCTTTTAACCAATTCTCTATGGCAGTTACAAAAGATTCGATATCCGAGGCGAGGTAAGCTACAAGGAGCCTATTACTTGCGACATATAAAGGGATAGGTTAGGTTAGGTAAGCGACGTCGCTTACTTCATAATCGGATTCGTATGAATTGCAGCTGCAATTCTCTATTGAGTAAATTCTCTTTTCACAATCTTTTCTATTTAATATTTTCTAACTAATAGTTTTTTCTTTAATTTAAATTTATTTAAAATAATGACGAGGAAAAAAATATTTAATAACACTAACCGAATAAGTTACAACAATTGAAGAACGCCAGAGAAAAGAAGATAAAAAAGATGATAATGGGCCGATAACCAGAAATATGATTCAAAATTATTTTGCAACGTAATTTCAAAGAGTTCAAAGGTTTATTATTATATTTTTGTAAATATTATTTTAAATAAAATAATTAAAAATCAAAAATATAATAATAAATATAAAAATAAAAGTACTAATTAAATATAATGAGCAGAAATCTACGAATCACCCTGACGTCTCTGACACTGCTTCCCAAAACGAGTACAACTCTGTTCAGCCAAGTGATGAAATCACCGAGCATTATATATGAAACTCAATTTGAGAGCTCAGTTCTCAAAATTCTTCCCCTCCGGTTAACAATAACAAGGACTCCATGAACGAGGATGAAATTCTGAATAATTAGTATGTATATTTATGTATATTTGAATAAACCTTTAAGTTGTCGAATAATAACTTCCAATTTTGAGTGCATTTAATTCATTTAAAAAAATATGCAGTTATACTATCCTGTGTTTCATTTCGAGTTTCAAAATAAATTAATTTTAATTAAATTTAACATCTAGCAAAATGCCAAAACTTAAGTACCCCCTTAAACAAAGCATTACGATAAACTACTATGTATGTATTGATTATTTTATTTTATTTGAATACTTAATACAAAATATAATGAATGTATGACTGTGCGTGTGGCTGTATCCTATTGAATTTACTATTTTTGCAAAGTAAACTACGAGTGTATTAATTTTAAAATACATATAAAGGAAACCACCATTATTCTTAATAATTGTGTAATGTGAGAGTCCGAATGTAAAACATATTGAACAAACTTACTTTTCTCTTCTGATGTTTTTTGGAGAAGGAGATGAAGATGTGCTTTCAGAGGCTCCGTGTTTTTTAGATTCGCTTTTCCTTTGATGTCCAGTTCTTCTCATTCTTTGGGGAATAACAAAATAACGCTGATTCTCCTCTCCTCCCTCTGATTCAGAATTAGGGCTCTCCTGTGTTTGATGTCCCGCCCATCTGTTTGAGAAGTCTCTCGGCCTCCCGTCCATAACTTGCCGAAGTTTCGACACGACTATTTCTTGGCAAAAACCATCTTCGTGATACTTTTTTGAATCTGAGAGTTGGAATGTCGCGTACGGTGATATGTCTTGTATTCCTACAATTAATGAGCTTTATTGACTAATAATGAATCACTCCATAAAATCATTGGCATTATTTTAAATTATCCTTGTGAATAATTTAAAAGGCTAATTTGGCAAAAGGTGAAAGTTCATAAATGAATATGTATCAACTTTAGTTATATTTATTACTTATTCAAGTATTTCAAGTTGGTGCAAATCACTTTTATGAACACTTAAATTCTTGTTTGCTCAATTGAAAATTTACCAATTATATCTATTATTTCCTCAAAGAGAACGGAATGAATGGAAATAAGGAATCTAATTGAAGCTGAATGTGTATGATATGAACAAAGATAATGATGGCTTTATCGATTAGCCTTTTACCTTGAGGATGAGGAAGTCCATGGCATGGAGGACAAGGTATAGTGGAGTATAGCTCTTCATGGCGAACATCGTGCTTTCTCCCAAAATCATATATAGGAATTTGCCCATGGCGGGTGAGGGTCTGAACGTTGGAATTGTCCATATGTCTCCCTGCATTGAGAACAGAGATTCAGGCTAAATTTGAGAGAGAACTGACAAAGTCCAAACCACTCATCAAAATATCACTACCCTGAAACATCGGACATTAAAATTGGATTTAAACTTCTAAATAAAGGAAACTCGCATCCTTTCCTCCAAATACATTATTCAGTTGAATTACAAGTAGCTGAATTTTTAAACTAAAAAACCAAAAACTCTTACGACTTCGACAGTAAAAAAACACGGTTGTGGCTGCAACTGTCACTGCGATGGTGGCGATAAGTATCGGAACAACTAAAGTTAGGTTTGAGTATAACGGGGAATAGTAAACGTTGACCACGTTGTTAACCAGCGGGTCCATTTGAGGCGGTTCTATTTATCAATGTTAAGAAAAGTTTTTCACATTTAGTATTTTGTTTCACAAAAATATTATTGCACAATACAAGCAAATTAAAAATAAAGAATATAAAATAATTAGATTTAGATTTACCCCCAAATTGATTTAATGTTGTTAATTGAAAGCTCGCCGTTCTGCTCAAAGCAGACGCCGAACCAGCAAAAAAGGATAAAAAGACTTCATAAGAAGTTGACTCCTTAAGCCCTTCAATTATGTGCTCGTTCATGAACCTAATTCGATTATCCTTTCCTAAATTAATTAATAAAATCTGTTCATTTTGATACAATTGCTTCATCCATGTTGCATTATAATTACTTATTATATATTTTACTTATGCTTATGTATGAAAGTTTTTAAGTATTTGCTTAATGAATAGGCGAGCTGGATGATGGTTGAATAAATTAATTAACCTGAACTCCAAGGAATATCGCTCCTGGTTAAGTCCCGATACGCAATTGAAAAGAAATGAATCGGGCAGAAGCTGCTGTTGGCATTCATCGGGTAAAAATTAAGACGGATTGAAGTGACATTAGGGCAAAAGATTTCCCTCTGTGGCGGCAATTGAGCCAAAGTCCCAACCACATGGATTTTCTTCATAGGGCTGTCGCCGCTCTGGCCAACTTCATTGAAAGACGTCATGTAGAGGTTCATTTGAGACCCACAGGGAAGACCCTTTAATTCAATTAAAATAAATTCATCTTCAGTGCGCACTCGACCTCCCCCTCGCATATTAGAGACTCAGGACGCGCTTATTAAGTCATTCTTCTCTTAATTAAAATTATCTCATACACCCCTACGTTCATGGTCATTAACATAATTCCCAGGCAAAATTTTAATAGAGCTAATGTTTTCCAGCTGTCTTTAATACATAAATAGATGAATTAGAAATTATACTTATCAGTTTAACAGTTGACAATGAGATTCTCTATTGGACCATTTAAGTAATTTTATTTTGCAATTAACCCTACATTATATTCTCAAATCAAGTTTAAAAACATTCAAGTAAATTAGCTTCATTGATTGAATTTAATGAATTCAAATTAACTCAAATTTGCATAATATGGCCGCTTCTGCAGCCTAATTGAACTTTAATTTGAAATCATCACAGTCAAGGGCTAATTTCCATTAATAGTAAAAACAAAGGGTTTAATTCCACTTTCATTTAAGAAAAAAGTTCCTTTGTTCTGCTTGATAAGTAATTAAACAAATAGGACTTCTTTTCGTTATAAAGTGAAAATAAATTTCTTTTCTGCTTCCTCATGTGCATTAAACTTGAATACCTTCCTAGCTTTTAAGCCTTTAAGCCTTCTTTATGACAAAAAGCTCTTTGTTGTTTCTCATTCTAAATCCTCTCGTTCTTGTGAAACAAATATCACAATCAGAGCACATTAACTCATAATGTAAATTTTAATCATTTTAGCATTCATTTTCTCTCATACTGCAAATTGATCGCACTTCATTAGTATTTATATTGTGTGTGTAATTATCTCCATTCTTGCAATTTGGCTAGGGAAATGTATTTTCTAAGCTTTTTAGAGCTTCAGGCTAAAAGTGAACTTTAACGTGGAGTTAATTAACATCAAAGTGAAGTTAATTAAATTTAAAGTATTACAAGATAATACACGTTATTCAAATAAAAATATTTAAGTATTCATAAGTATGATAAAATAAGCTAAAAGATTTTATTTTTAGTTCTGTTGTATGGCTCTGTTAAAAGGGCTGTCGTTCAAATATTATTAGTAATTCGCCAAATTGTAATTACGTAATACTCTTAATAACTCGCATAATTTCATATAAAATCATAATTTTTATATACAGAATTTTATGTACAACAAAATTTCATATTAACTTTGTTTCATATTGAATATTACAAATTAAAATGTTAAATAAGTATTAAAAATAAATTTTTTTGTGTTTTATTATTTTATATTTCGAAGAAATTAATTAAATAAATGACCTTCTTTATCAATAGGTATTAGCTAATCATGAAATTATGAAATAGTCTGGGTTTTAAGCATTAGGCTGTTTTTGTACTACGGAGGTAGGCGTATCGAACGTCATAATACGTATTCGTAGAAGCTTAATAGACAGATAGAATCTGAGCGCATCCCTTTGTGAACTTCATGAAAGTCGTAAAATAAAAGGATTAAAAGATCTCACCCGCAGAGTGTAATTTCGAAGGAAGGGAGGGAGAAGAATTCGCTTCCAGTCTCCCAAAGAACCCTGAACTCTGTAAAAGAGAATAAAGCCCAGCGGAGCCTCCACGGATCGCCCATCTCCATCCAAATCCGTTTCCACAGACCAGAACAATTCAACGTTACGATTCACCAGCAGTGATTTGACTTTCGGGATCGGTGGAAGGCCTGGATGGAAATGGAAATTCATGGCACATGAGACTCTGGCGGAAAAAACATTTGCGGAGATCGTAGGCATTACAGCCTGGTAAACATTTTGCATTATGCAGATTCCCAAGTCTGAAGTATTCTTTATTTGCCATCCTATGTCTTTATCTATACAAGCTCCCTCGACTTTCCATTCATATTTAAGGATTCTAGTGACCCAAGGCAAAGATTTATTTTGATTATTCCAAACATGCTAAACTCTTTTCCAAATTGCTATCATCATGATCGTAATGTATATGACTTTGTAACAATGATCCATTTCGTTCATCTGGGTATTCATCATTTACTGAATAAAGGCCTAAAAATGATGTGCATGTCATCTTTTAAGAAACTTCTTTTGATAAAACATGACGAATTGGCTTATTTTAGAAGTTTCACGAATGATTTGCTTGCGACTTCTCTGCGCTATTGTGATATACAATTATGCAAACTTTGATAAAAGCTTCAACCATTTTACCTAACATCTATTCACATTTACCGATTTATATTTTAAATTAAACATTATATTATTACTTTTAATATTATCAGTATATTTATAATGCAAGAATTAAGAGCATATTTTAACAATAAAACCCAATAAAACTTATGAATAATACATCAATAGCCATTTGTTAAATATTTACTAATTATACATTTAAATATAAATATTCAAATAATTTTGAATGGATTTTACTGGTTAGATGTAAAAGTTAAAATTCCAAACGAGAATTCAGATAAATTAAAGATGCATTTATTAAAAGCAATTACCATTCTATTTCATTCTAATGAATCTTACGAACGAGTTCTAATTTCTCTCGAATAAACTAGGAATATTATAATAGCTGTATTTTAACATATTGATTTATTAAACAAAAATAATGAGGGCTCGAGTTCCTAATAAAGTCACTTTCCTATAATATCTACATTATCTACTCAAATATAATAAAGAGAATCCCTAAAAGGACTTAATGTGATTCCAAATCATTTTAATTCTTACATGTTGACATTAAGCTTTAATAATGAGAAACCTTCGAACATCGAAGTTCTTTATTAATCATGAAACTGCGTAAAAGAAAAATATAATAACTAAAAATAGTGAATTGATTCCTATGTGAATTGACTCCAACAATGCACGTTAAAAAGGAAAGCTTTTGATTTTTGAATTAAATGATGAAGAAACTGTTACAGAAATGTTTCCTACATCAAAAATATTTATGGTATATACTTAAATAGTATAAAGTACGAATCATATTAAAAGAGAAAAAGAGAAAGTACAAACTTTTGATTCGCAAGAGATAAGTTATCTCTTCAGCCTTTCGACTCTTCCCATTGCTTTTGTTTCCATTTCTCTGTTTGGCCATTCTCCCCAGTTGGCATGTGTAGTTCCCTTCGTCCGATTTCTTGGTGGAAAAGAACGTGAGGTGGTTTTCACCGGGAGCAGTGTAGATGCTTCCTTCCGAAACAACCGGCTTTCCTCTAAAGAACCAAGTGGGACTTTCAGCGCCCCCGCCCTGCCCAACGTTGCGGCAAGGGAGTTTGAGCGGAGATCCGACGTGAACGACCACAAGACGGGGCTGCCCCACCAGCCGCGACTCGACTGAAATGTCCAAAACGATATTTACAACGAGAAAGATAAAGGAGCTTTTTATCATCTTAAGCTCCCTTTAACCATGAAGGATTTAAAGGATTTAATTTTTAAAGCATAATTCCATCTTATTTATACCTACTTGTCAGGCTCTAATTCTAATCTAATTTAATCTTCTTTTGACAAGTTATAGATGTTATTAAATAAATTTCTCGTCCATGTAATTTGTCATTGTTATAAAGTAAATCCTAAACTGTTTACAAGTTTTAGAGTTTTTGTAATTTTTATAACAAAAAACAAAAAAATAAAAATAAATAAGAGGAAAACACAAGGGAAAATAAAAAGGCTTCATAGATATTTACGAAAATATTGTTAATACATTATTGAGTACATTTATTGTATTGAGAACATCAGACTCAATATAGATTTATCATGATTTAGAAAGAAAAGCTTCTTAACAATTATTATCTATATAAAACAATGACCACTTAATATAAGAAAGGCTTAATGTTTAGGAAAAATAAATTTACCAAGAGGGGGAGGAGAAAGTGCGACTTGAGAAGATGGACCGCTTTCACCCACTTTATTTGTAGCAGTAACCCAAAAAATGTGCTTGTTGAGATAAAGCTCAAGACCAGTTTCAAGAAATGATTCAGAGTCTCCTTGGACGGTTCTTTTAATTTCATACGATTCACTCAGTCGATCCACAACTCTAAGGAGAAACAACAAGGCACGGAAGAGTTAAAAAAACAATGAATTACGATACGGAAATGTCTTGTCCAACCTTTATATTTATAAGCCAAATATAAGGAAACATGCAAGGTAGAAAAGTTAAGAGTAGTTCAGTCACCTGTAATAAATCGTAAAGTAAGTAATGATTCCGCCAGGGCGGAGGGGCGGGAGCCAATTGAGATAAACTGAGCTCTCAGTGTTTGTAAAAGCATTAAGATTTATTGGCGGGCTGGGGAGATCTTCAGGCGTTTTGCAATAGCCCATGAGCCAGTCGGAGTTTTCCCCTCCTGAGACAGCCGCCGAGATGAAGAAGCTGTAATTTGTGCTCGCTTCAAGCTCATTGATGACCGCCGTAAGGCCAAAGGTCTCGTGAGTGATGGTGTGGCCTGTGGAATATTATACAAGAGAACGACTTGATAAATCACCCGAACTCTATGAATCCTTGAATATACATTAATTTCAATTAAATGTAAAGTACTTTCTTGAATGTTTGGAAAGTAGGTTATTTTGTACGAGTTGATGATTCCGTTCGTTTTTCCTGGCGGTTCCCAGTTCAATTGAAGGCTATTTGACGAGAGAGATGAGCAGTGAAAGTTCTGGGGTGGTCCTTCAGGTACTAAATTTAAATAAATCCGTCTATTAATTAAAATTATGATTTAAATATTCAATAATTTCGTTTATCGTGTGTAGATGATCAGCAACAGCTTGTTGCAGAAAAATAAGGCAAAATGTTTTTTTTTACCATTTTGAGAAGTTCTTGCAAATAAGACTAGAGAACCTGGCCCTGCACCTGCCACGTTCAGTCCGCTCACTTGAACTTCGTACTTGGTGAAGGGACTGAGCCCATGTATGACGTAGTGGCAACAGAACATCTTATGGTGGTGATGCTGCCATGTGCCGGAGCTTTCATTCAAAATGCTCGCCTCGTTCTTCACAAGACCTCCAATGGGGACGACAAGGTCGCGGCTGTCGCCAGGGCTGGAAATGAGAATTCAATTGAGAGAAAATTGAGAAAAGATGTTTCGCTCACTGGCTCCAGAGGAGAACGCGGTAGGCCAAGATGTGTCCATGAGACATTTCTGGAGAAATGGGATTCCAGGAAACGATTAAACCGCCGTCTTCTCGAAGCATAACTTCAACCTTAAAAGCGAAAGCAATTTAATTCACCTAAGTATTATATGGCCTAAATGTTCATCTCAATCAATTTTACCCTCTTTAATATGTTTTGACATTTTCATTTAATAGCGACTAAGGCTTTTAACCACTTGGACGAATGAACTGAATAGCAAGAATTTCATAAAATTTTAAAGATATTTGCAAATTGAGAATTGCCTTGTTGAATGTCAAGCTACACAGACATTTTGTATCTTATACCGCGGATGTCACTTTACATAAGGAAATATCTGAGTTGTAGCAGTTACAACGTTTAAGTTTAAAAGGTGCATATAGCTAAATGGTTAGGTTATAAGAGAAGGAGTATAAATTTTGGAAACATTTTTTCACGTCTCGTTAAACTATTTATTTGACAGTTGACAATATAATGAAACGTACGTTTGAAGGGGCAATGGATGGCGGCGTGCTCATCGTTTTGATGAATAGTTCTTTGGAAGCGAGTCCACTACCAGCGGAATTAACGGCACTCACTCGAATGCTGTAATTCGTCGCTGGAGACAAGTTCTCCAAGAGAAGTTGATGACGATCCCCAGAGACTTCGCGCTTTTGATTTGTAAACTCACTCGGCTCGTCCGCAAAGGAAAATTCGACATGGTAGAGAAGAATTGGATTTAAGCTCGGATGACGATTTGTTGTGGAAGGCTCAGGTGGCTTCCATTCGAGTAAAACCTTCTTTGCCTCGATTTTCACTGCTTTCAAATCTCGGGGTGAGCCGGGTTGAACTATGAAGGAAATTCAAAGGTTATTTTTTAATCTAACTTTACTAACCTTTAAAAAGTGCTTTTTGACAATGAGAGATTAGCAATACCTTCAACCCATAAAATATAAGCTTGAGAGTTTTTCCCAAGATTATTCGACGCTGTGCATTGATACTGTAAGAAGAAAGGATTTAAGAAATTTTAAGAAGAATGTTCCCCATTTAAAAAATTATTTATTAAAGAAATAGTTCTTACTGTGCCAGAATCTCCAGAGGCCAAATCTTTGAGAACAAGTGTAGTTTTTGTTCGTTTTCCTACTCTTTCTTCTGTCGTGTGAATTCTTTATTAAAGTTTGAAAAGGTTTAATTAGTTTAAGTAATTTTATTGAGAACTGTTAGATATTGAAAGTATTGAATGATTTAAATTAAAAATGAAAGAGACAACCATTGTATTTATTATTGTATTATTGTAAATATTTACCTGTTGGCTGCAACATTTGAAAAAACCGTTGACCCTTTTGACCAAACGACCGAAAGCGGAGCATCTCCGATGACCTCGCAGATCACTTCGTGTCCTTTCCCTTGACTCACAGATTGCCCGTCAAAGTTGCTGATGAAATATGGCGGCACTAAAATTCACAAAATGTCAAAACTCTCCAAGTCCCCTTTGATTTATTATTAATTCCAAATTTCCCAACCCACCTTGAACAGAAAGTTGTATAGCCTTTGACTCTCCTGATCCAATTCCATTGTCAAGTTTGCACATGATCTGGCCGTCGTGCTCCTCTTGGGCGTCCAGGATGAAAAGCGAGCCGTTGGAGAAAAACTGAACGTTCGAAGACGGCCAGATATTCTCAACCGGGCGCCATTTGCTCTCAAAATGAACTGCTTCTGGGGGAAAGATTAAAAATTAATCTCTGACTTTTCCTCCAGTGTCTCAATTTTTTACCCGATGATTTAATGAACCAAGTGGCAGAAGGAGGTGGGACGCCGTAGCCGACACAATTTATCATGGCTTCGCTCCCTCGAGTCACATTATGATCAAGCGGTTCTTCAACCCATCGCGGCCCAACTACAAAAAGTCCCAAATGTTCCTTCCTTTTGTGGTTCTCTTGATTTGAATATCCGCAATTTATGATTACATGTAGGTAATACATAATAATATTTTAGAAAACAAGTCAGGCAATTGAAGATGAAAAAAAAATTGTAAAATGCGCGTGGAACAATCGATGCAAAAAGGCGAAGAAAAGATTTTCTCTTTCAAGAGAAAGTATAGTATTAGAGTGAGTGAAGAAAAAACATTAAAATGCAAAATACCAAAAAAGTATATTATACACAGGATCATGTATAAAATTGTTTAGCAAATGGAGTCCTGTGATGGTGGAGGGTAGGATGTGCAAAATGACATAATACCTCTTCCACCACCACATACTTACATAATCATGTCGCAAAAATGTGAGTTTCGTACATTAAAGCTTCAGAGTACGTTCCAAAAGGTCTACATGTATAAGAATATAGTTACATAAACTTGTTAAAAAAGAAATACTTGACAAAATTCAAGAGTCCCGAGAGACCAAATTTTTTTGACATGCAGAACTGCTCGTAAAAGGAGTCAAAATAGAGTTTTCCGCCTCGTCGAAAGGCCCAAAGTCAATTTTCCGATTGATTTATTCTTTCTCGGATTTGTGGACCCTCAACTGTTGACTGAAAATTAAAGCTTGCAAATTCTCCTATGAAAAATCCCTCATATGTGACTCACACAAAAGTTAAAATTCAAAGAGGAAAAATCATTTTCATTATCATCCTCACCAAAAAGGTTCTTCTCCTCAATTCCAAAAGTCAATATATTTCACAAAAAAGTGAAATTCTTCACTTTGTATATTATTTTGCAATAGGAAAATCTTAAGGAATTTTAATATTTCAACAATACAAGTATCACAATATTCATCAATAAGTATAAAAAAAACTACTTTAAAAATCCTAAAATGGATTTTTCTCTGCCAAGGCAAAGTACTTTTGGTAAAGTTTAGTTTTTTAAAGTATAAAAGAGATTTTCAAATTGTTGCGTTTGTGTGTTCTATTGTGTTTCTTGTGTGGCTTACCCTGAACGACCAACTTTGAGGAGAAAGAGGCAGTTCGAGACGCAGGGCTCGAAGTCACACGACATTGGTAATTGCCTGAGTGAGTCGGAGTCAAACTGGAAATACGGAGGATTGTGGAGAAGGAGTCAAGGGGTGAGATTTCCATATGGTCGAGGAGTGAGTCGGGACTCAGGGCTTTCCCATCTTTGAACCAGGCTATGGAAAGTGGCAATTCGCCGACGGAGAGCCCGCAGACTACCCGGGTCATCCCACCCTCTCGAAGGTCTTGTTGGAATGCAAAAGGCTCAATCTTAGGCGCAACTAGAAATCACATAGAAGAAGAGAAGCGTAATAAAAAAAACTTGGAAAGCCAAAAAATCATAATATGAGCACATTCTGAGTGAGAGGCATTTGGATGATGCAGAGTCGGCTGGGAAGCAAAATGAAGATCTTTGTAAACATAATTAGTAAACTAAAAACGTGTTGAAAGTGCGAGACAAAAATTCATTCTCACGATACCCATACAAAACGTGTCAAAATGGTTAGTAAAAAAACGAACTTTAATTATTAAGTTATTTGTTTTAAAAAATCAAAAAGGGTTGAGAGATGATTCTCCCCTACCCACCCATCACAGTGAGCTCGTGGGACATTGCGAGGATTCCGGCTGAACTTTTCCCGGTACAGGTGTATTTAGCGGAATGCTCGGCCCTCGCGGCCGCAATGCTCAACAGACTCGTGAACCTGTCTGTGTCGACCACCGTGTAAGATCCTTCGACCCAAGAGGGAACGACGGACCATTTGAGCTCCACTGGAGGGTCGCCGGAGTTGAGAGAACAAACTATAGTCACTCTATCTCCTTCTAATACTTTACTCGCTGCAGGGAAGAGAGTCATTCGAAGTGGAGCTGAATGAAAAAACCCCCAAAAATTCAATTAAAAATACTTCAAAATTCAAAATTAGCATCATTTTCTTCTCCCTCACTAATGGTAAAATCACTAGAGTAAATTAGCTCACTAATTTTAAGTACAAAGATTAAAAATGTGCATAAATAATGAAAAAATCAATTTAATTAACAATGACTATAAAAGAATACTTATTTATTCTTGATTTATTTATGTAATATTATAATATAAACTGGAGTTTGTTAAATAACGACCAACGGTAATTTAAATGTACTCATATTCAATAAACCTCTTACTTTTTCAGTTTTATTTAAAATAATAAAAAGATAAAATAATTTTAAATAGTATTTTAGTTAATATTAGCCTAAAGGCTTAACAAAGATTACATAAATTCCCAATTAAGTATCAATGTATAAAATGAGATGAATTAACCTTTGTGATGAATAATTAGATAATCTCTTTTGAATCAATGATCTAGTCTTCTCTTAACTAACACTCACCCACAACGTTGATTTGAATATCCCTTCTGGCAGTTCTTCCTTGAGAATCCCAAGCTGAGCAAGAATAAGCTCCAGCATCGGCTTTCTCCACAGAGCTAAAGCTTAAAGTTCCATTAGACAAGACCCGCTGCCTCGCGTTAAGCGGAATCTTTTGATTCTCTATTAATCAACGATATAATCATATAAGTTAACTCTTAAGGGTAAATTGAATTGAAATTAAATTTCTCTTATATAAATACTCGAGAAGTTTATAGAGAAAATATCCCATTACCTTTCTGCCAACCAATCCCTGCTATAGGGTAACCCGCAACAGGGCAAATTATGTTAAGCGGCTCACCGCTAATTCCAAGGACCGGGGGAACAATCCTGATCCACGGTCCACCTATTCATAAATTTATTAATTCAAAGACACGTTATTAATCCTCTTGGGAAATTGCTCAAAACCATATAACAGAATTTCGCAAACTAATTTATTATGTCAATAATATCTCATAATTTTATTTCTTATAACAAAATGATAAATGAATATAGGAATAAGTTTCTAAACAGCTTAATAACATGAATAGAATTATTAAGAATTTGAGACTTATATACAGTATAATGATCTTTAATTTTAATTAGTGGATTATTTGTTTAAACATTAAGTTTAGTTGAGCTCTTCGACTTCAAAGGAGTTTTTAAGAGCACGTGGCATGTAGAAAATGTCTATTAAATATGAGTAGGTTATTAATGCTCTCATCATCCTGGCGTAAAATATTAGATAATAATCTCTCATAATGAATCATGGTAAAGTTCGACAGTTCAATTACGTTTCGACCAAAGGACTTTTGAAAGGTATTAAAGAGAAGGTGTAATATTGATGGACTCGAATTTACCGTAGATATTGAGACGAGCCGAGTGAGTGATGAGACCCGCCCGAGAACTGGCTTTGCAACTGTAAAATCCTCCGTCTTCCACCCGTGTTCCGGTAATATTGAGGAAGCTTACGAGGTCACCGTGGGACGTCACATAATCCCCAATCAAGATCCTGGAGAGCGAAAAGGCTCATCAAACCATTAATAATCATTTCTCCTTCCTTCCTCCTTTTTCATCTCCATTGTGTGTTGTAAAGGAAGTTTGGTCTTCCTTGACTACCTTTGGTCGTTGGGCGGTCGAAAGCCGTCAAGAGCCCAATTGATAGAAGGAGTTGGGAATCCAGCCGTAATGCATTTGAGAGACACGTAAGGGCCCGGAGCAATAGTTTGCTCAATAAACCCATAAATGAGTTTCGGTTGAGCATCTTTGAAATCAAAAAGAAGTTCTTAGGGTTCAATCAAAGGTAAATCGAGAGATTGTGAATGGCTTTCCTTTACCAGCCAAAATGAGACGGACAGAGGTTTGGATGGAGTCTCTCTGGTTCTTTCCTACGCATTGGTAAATCCCTTGATCCTCTCTTTGCACTTGGGAAATCTAATAGATATTTCCTCATATCATTATTATTACCTACTATTATTATGTTCAGAGTACTTCAGTATATAAAAGGTAGTACTATTTAGTACTTATAAATTTCCCGGGTTCATACCTGAAGAACATTATTCGAGAACAGGCGGATTCTTCCAGTTGGATTGATTACATTTGCGTCCTTGTACCAACTTATGGAAGTGTCAGGGCCTGATCCGGGTGAAATTGAACATACGAGTTCGGCCGTGGCTCCAATCGGCGTCTTCCCGGGGCTTAAAGACATTTTGATTTTGAGCGGCTCAAAGACCCGCACTTGGAATTCAATTAAGCTGAAATCCTCATCGCTGCAGCGGTAGTGTCCCGAGTCTTCCCTCCGTCCGCGCTCAATGAGAAGCGTCGGCCCAATTTCCTTGAAACTTTTTGACGATCCGACTTTCATCCAGGAATTCCCCACAAACTTTTCCCATCTACAAGTTCCGATTACATTCTATTATGCTTCGAAATTTTCCATTCCGAGTGAGGGAAAAGAAAATAGAATTTAAAGCCTCATAATTTTCTCCCCTTTGTTTACTTTTCCTCTCCAACTCTTATTTTGAGTCTCAAGTGGCTTGATTAATGAGTGAGAGCCAAGTCTCCTAAAAACCCACTTCTCACTCAATTCCCCAAAGCCCACAGAACCCCACAGAAGAGAACATGCTTAATATTAGATCCTGTATAGCGTAAGAACAATCATCTACTGTTTCACAGGGACTTCCTTTTAATAATGACTAAGCTCCCTCCTTGAAAATACATACATTAAAATGGGAGAAAAGCAAACTGATACCATGGGAATGCCAACGGCAGGGCGCTTATTAATCTGGACTATAAAGGCTAAACAAATGAGCTGGAGAATCCTCCTTCTCATGAGCACCATTATGAATTCCTAATGAGCTGACCTTAATGAAGAGAAAAGAGATGAGGAGGAAAGAGCAGGAATTACAATCCCGTCGCCCAAACAATGGAGAATGATAGGATCTCCCTCTTTGGAGGCAATCGGGTCTGGGAAGATTCTTGGTCCAAGTCCAAACCCACCTTTCACCTCACCATCTGAAATAACAAATGAATGTTTTTTCAATTCTTTTACTTTTTTCTATATGTATTTACTCTCAAGTTTTAATAATTTATACCTCCGATTTTTTTATTCAACTTTATTTGAAAAAGAACAGGTAAAAGAATTAAAAACTAAAAATTACTTCGAACAGTGGTTGAAGAGCATTTTTAAGGTATTTATACATTATGTTATATGAAGAAAGCATATAATGTGGGATGTAAAATTGTAATATATAAAAAAGAAAATGGGGAAATTCCATTCCACTCAATTCGTGTCTCCGCTTAAAATTTCCAGCTAAGCTTTGTGTTATTTAGTTAAAAGAGGAAGAAAAAACTTTCCTTTTTTCCTTTTCTTCTTCTTGGAATTCTACTTAAAGCGAAGAAAAGGTGATTTCATTTCAATCTGCTGGATTTCGACGAAAGTCAATAAACGGAGGACGCGAGTGAGGTGAATGGACGTTGAGACCTTTTACCTACTAACCAGGGGTATAACTTATATGACATCTATATCTACACTTGCTTTAAACATTTGCTTTTTACATTACATACATTTATTCTCGGGTAGTTCATATATAGGAAATATACAGAATTTAATACTTTAAAAACACGTAAAAAGGATTTATATAATATCGGAGAAGCTATAATATATATTTTGAGAGGAGAGGAGGAAAATGGAAAGAAGATTGTGAGTAAAATGATGAAGAGTATCATTTGTCATTGGAGTGTCAAATGATTTTCATTCCATGCGGCTCTGTTTCCACCCGATAAAATTCTTATTGAATCTCCTCCTCATTCCTCCCAAGGGGTAGATAAGGAATTAGATTGAACGGGTCGAGAGAAAAACCTTTCCACACGGAAACAAACCTGATGGTGAGAGGATGAACGCTGAGCTCGCCACCTCTTCGGCCGTCAACTTATGACGCGTCATACAAATAAATTTGGATCCACCGTCTGGTTCGAGGCGTAAACGATCTATAATGAGATCCCCATTAGGAAGCATATGCTCCCGTTCGACTCCGTCCCGCTTCATAATATTACCTTCAAGGGAGAAAATGAGAAGATTAAATACGAGGTTAGCCTCCTCACATGAGATTATATACTTATAAGGAAGAGGATCGAGTTTGAGGAGCGCGGAACATGTGAAGGAAGCCTTTTCTTGCCAAGTCTTGTAAAACCACTCCGGGAAACTACTTAACTTAATCTAAAGTTAATCTTGTTGGGAATGAGGGTAAATCACCTCCTCGCACATGGTTAAAAAGAGGCGCATCGCCACAAACTAATTTCGTCACGCTTGGGGCTTCTCCATTTCTGGAGGAATTTTCCGAGGACAGAGAGAGAAAAGTGAGAGAAGTGAAAGAAAGTTTCTTTCGACACTTTTAAGGAGAAGTGAAGATTGTGGGAAGTGTAAATGAACTTGTCTGTATGTATTACCTCCGCTGAGGAAAGATCCGAATCGGGGCTTTGTAAGAACCTGTTGGTCTCTTTTCCAACCAACCACTTCAACGTACTCTCCCATGGTCGAGTCAATTTCGCATTTAAGCAAGAGCGCTTTCCCTTTCCTTGGAACTGACGGAACTGTTTGGATTGAAGCTGTCCATTTCTGAGCAATTACTAGGATAATTAAACAATTTAATCCATCTTTTCTAATGAATAAATTGAAAGAAATGGAATAAAATAAAAAAATTATGATTAGTTACCAGCTCTTATTTGAACGTCTCTTGATCTTAAAGCACCCAGTGAATTTTCAATAACACAACGGTGGGATGTTAGATGAACGTCCTAAAACGATTTATTTATTTTTAATTACTCCATCTTGGATAATTTTTAAACAAAATAACGAAGCTAAGATAAAGAATACAAATCATGGGGTGGATTGAAAAATTAATTACCTTCCTCTGAACAATAATTTGTTAATTACATTAATATTGCTTAAATCCAATAGATGGCAATGAAAATTGTATCAATCGACCCCAATAATCAAACAAGAAATAATACTTTTTTGATTAAAAATGTTTCTTATTTTCAAAAATATTTGATGTATTTGAATTTCATGTTCAAATACAAAACAAACTACAACAAAAAAGAACACATTATACCAATATAACATTTATGCTATATCAATTAATATAATGTATAATATAAATGGAAATACTATATAATCAAATGTGAATTCTTAAGCGAAAACGCAAGTTTAAAAAAAGAGGATTGATTGACTTGTCTGAATGAATCAGGAGTGAAAGGATGAAGCCAGAGAGTTCCGTTCTCAAATATTGTCCTCAAATTGGGCACATTTGATAAAGTAGAAATAGAGTCCTCGGTTCCTCCTTGCCAGACAGTATGGCCGGTCCCTTCGCACCTTGAAGGGCAAAAGAGGAAGTGACTGGTTTATCATTATTCATCAAGTGACATCCCAGTCGAATAAAAGAGTCAAAAAAGCATGAGAATCTACTTACCCAATTCGCACTCCTAGTTTATTCAGGAAGTCGACTCGCATGGGCGGCTCGAGAGTGAAACTCGGCTCGTCGACCTCTTTCTCCATTCCTAAAAGGAACTCAATTTCCTTAAAATCCAGCATTAAGTGATAATGTGAGTCAGTGAATCAATTCTCTCTTAAAAATTACATTATTTCTCCCCATTCTAATATCCGTTCCTGAACCGGCGGAAAGGAACTTTCCTAAATCATTGGAGCCGGGAAGTTCATTAAACATTTTCCCGACATTGTACGAAATAAATTACCTAAAGATCAGTTAAACAGCGGACAACGCGTGTTCTTGAGAATAAAAGACCCGTGAAACTTGCTTAAATATTCCTTTCGTGACATCCAATTGCCTTTTAAAATAAAAGGAACTCCGTTGGTCCAACTAAAACTCTCTCTTAAGATTTATAGAGCAGGGGGATAAATATTCGGGTTAATATATTCAACCTTTGAGTTTTCCCTCTTGCAACTCTTCTCCTCTCTGGAGTAAATCCAAATTTTAAGAAGCACACTTCCGGCGACAAATCTTGAATGAAAAAGGCCTATTACATCTCCTACTTAACTTCCTCCACCTCTCCATTTCTCTTTATTTTTTACCCAAATATTCATCCACAATATGCCCTACACTGTATTCAATGCAAAGAAATCTGATATTTTTAAACGCTAAAAGATATAAGTATAACAATATAATTAATATGAAACACCGTATTTTACACCAATAAATTTTACACGAAAAGTCATTTTGGTTTTAGCTTGGTAATCGGTAAAATAAATAAAGTAGGAGCAATTCCTACAAACACAACCCTCATTATCATTATCATTAAAGAAGGTGGGGCATTAGCGACGACTTTCTTTTTTCTTGGCAGGCTGTGAGAAAGAGAGCTTTTGAGGTTGAGAAATTTTCACAGTTTTAACCCTTTACTCTCCTCAAGAGAAAGATTTATGCCTTGTGCCAAGTAGCACTGGGTGGTACGTGGCGGAAAGTTTTAAGGATATCCTTACGTATCAAACTTCTCTTTTTTCTTACTTTTCAAACCCTAACTGATTTTTATGCTCTGGCTCTTTCTTACGCGTCCAAGACGAGTGAGTAAGGGAACTATTTTTTGTTTGGCCCTTCAGAGCTAAGGCGTCAAGGTCTCGAAGCTCAAACTTTGAAGTAGAGATATTGGAAGGAAAATAGAAAAATGAAGAAAGGAATTAGAGAGCGTAATTGGAGATAGGAAACCTTTTGCTAACCCTTTTGGGCAAGACCACGGGACAAAAGGAGTATGTTCTCCCAAATGAAATGGAATTATAGATGAATGGAGGGCAAATGGAAGGAGCGAAGAGGAAGTCTGTTAATATCCTTCAGTGGTCATTCAACCAGAGCGAACCGTTTCCTTTCCACACCAAACTTTGGTCCTCAATCTTCCCCAGCCTTGTAGATTCCACTTCATGATTTCGACATCCCTTCCTATTAGTAAGCCTCTTCGGGATGTACAAAAGATCTCTTTGGCTCAACACATAGTATAAGAGATACTATGGCGGACTTTGAAAGACTCCGGCAAACCAAAAGAGACAAGAATCAGAGTCTTTGAGCTCGACACTGGACTGGAAAATGAAAGGACTTTTCTTTCCCCAACCAACCAAAGTTTGAGAAAGAAACGATGCGGTGATGGCGAGAGAGGCCTTTTTTCGTTCCATTTGAGAAAGTTTGTAACTTCCTTAACGAGAGGTTTCTTCACTACTTCATTTCGTTTCGGGCACAAGAATTTGTGAGCTCTTCGTCTCATCCGACCTGAGGAAGCTCATCATGTTAGGAAGCCTTGTTGAAAGAAAGGAGATTAGACAAGTGAGAGACTTTCGTCAGCAGAAGAATAACGCGCGGGGTTGACAAAATCTAGGGAATGTCCCATGGGCTTTCCCTATCTCATCTTCTTTCCAATTTATAAAAATCTCCGCCAAACATATCTACGGACATTGTTAGAGATCTGAGATCTGACATTCAAAGAATTTATCTTAAATGACAAATTGTGCCTAAATGTAAGTATTGATGTGTTTTTAATGCGAAATATTGTGTAATATTCATTATAATGTAATTTTTAAGTTTTTTTTAGTGCAAACCCTTAAAAATTCAGATTCGAACTAATAAAAAAGTTTTAATTCAAAGAATTTTTTACATTAAACTAAAACATTGTTCAACATTTTACATTTTTCACATTGTTCGTTTGAAAATAAAAGTTCGATATTCTAATTTGAATAGATTTACGAGAAAGAGGAATAAATAAAATTTGTTTCAAATAAGCCGGAATAAATTTAACATGGTCTATTATCAATCTTTCCTTCTTCTTTTGTTTCGCACTCTCAATGCGCTCTTTTGAAATATTTATTAAAAGAACTTTCCCCCATAAACATCAACCATACCACATACAATATGCAATATACAAAGCGAAAAATGAGATCATGTTCCTGGCTTGAATATTCTAACAAGTTTCATATGAAATATTAGCACGTACTAACGATAATGCCTTATACATTTAAGTGCATTATGTCTTACATTCTAATATTCAGTATACCTACACGTTCTTGTAAAATTGTATAATACATCTCGTTTATATTTTGAATATTGCATAGTTTCCAGTTTCACTTTCACTCTCGCTGGTTTTTTCTCTCTGAGGATTGTGATAATTAGGAAAGGGGTGTTTAAGGAGCCGTAACCGCATTAAACCTAATGACATCACCTGATAATGAAGTGAAGAAGGGAAAATGACGGTGAAGTTGATGAGCTTCACCACTCTCCTCCTTTTACCGAGATATATCCTCAAATACAAAAGTATTTCTTATGTATAGAGAGTTAGAGAGAGAGAGTTTGAAGACCTTGGATGCTCCATGCTGAGGATAATCCCACACAACCACCCCTTTAATCCAATTGTGAAAATAAGGATAAGAAAAGAGCTGAGAGTTTCTCATTCTCCTCCCCGTCTCTCCGAGAACTCACTTGAGAGGTTGAGTCGTGCGAAAGCGAGTCAGAGACAGTCATGTCGTGTCTCAATGGATTTCTTGGTTCATTGTCTCTTGTTGATTTTGAGAAAGTGACAAGGAGTGTGAGAGAAACGGGTCTCAACAAAAGATCTCCCTTTCAAGGGATCTCCTAATGAGGGAATAAGGGAATATACAGAGACAATACCCATTCAACCATTACAAGATATACACGAGGAACTTGAAGAAGAAGCGACGTAGAGAATAAAGCGTAACGACCCCAAAGCCACATACCCTGCACTTCAAGTGTTTTACTACTCCTACTGGTACATATGCTTCCACATTCTCTTCAATTTCCTGGGCTTAAACAAGAGAAGACGACGACACGTTAGAATAAATCAAAATAAGGAGAATTTAGAAACCTTCTTTCAAACAACCGAACATGCAAATCTTTCCTGACCACAAACTTTGCTCCGGAACAGCTCAAACGAGCCTTGTGCCAGCCGAGGAATCAGGACGAGTTTAATAGAATGAGACGCGACTTATCTTTGTTATACTTCACTTCGGAGGATGCGAGTATTAAGCATGCTGGGGGAGTTTGAGGGGAAGCGGAGAGAAAAAGCCGCACATTTATACGAGTCAAAGGGAAGAAATGATTCAGCTTAGGCAGAAGACAAGTGCTTTCTTCGGATGAGGAATGAGGGTGTCTGGGCGAGTATTTGTCGGTCGTATCTTCCTCAGGCATCTTCCTCTTTGGCTATGAGAAACGGGAGAAACCAAAGGAAGGAAAAGCACACACAAAAAGGAACCAAAAGGAAAGAGAAGAGGCAAAAGGGAAAGCAGCTACTAAGGAATATTCCGCCTTGAGGCATTTAAGACCATGGAGGGAATTCTTCCTTCAACTCTGATTTGTGGCCTTCTGTCCCAAAATTTGAATCGATTGAGACTCATCGCTATGGAGTCTCATTTCAAAATCAGGTCCGTATGGTCCCCCAGTATAACTTCAAACTTCAATAAGACCCTGGAAAAGGCCTAGCTAATATTTTCCTAGTTTAGTGAGCCGACGAGATGGTTTTACATTCTATCACCTTCTTTCTCGCCTCCTCCATGCCATTACATTCAACATCCAAATTCGCATTCGCATTTTCTTTTAGTCAGATAGTTTTTAAATTGGGGGAAAAGACTCATTTGGAAAAAGGCCTTTTGTTTCTCACCTTCTTCACACTAGGGAAAAGAAGGAGTAGGAGAAAACAGCAAAGAAAATTTGAGATTCAATTAGATTTTGAAAGAGAGAACGGATATGATTCTGAATATGAATGGGAAGAGATTTTTATTTTGACTCCAAAAGGTATAGCAATAAAAAGGAGAAGAGATAAAAGTGGGCTTGAATGAGATTCAACTTTTTTCTCTCTCCTTTCTCACTCTCAATTGAGAATAAAATGAGGAAGGCGTTTGCAGGAGATAGAGGATAAGAATTCAAAAAAGAACTTTAGTCTCCCAAAGTTTCCCCTTTCAATTACCGAGTCTGAGATTATTACTCTGCCTCGAACCTCATTATCTTTTTCTTTGTCGCCCTCGTCCCTGATTACCATCTTCTTCTATTCAATCATTCTCCTCTTTCTCTCATATCGTCATATCTCAAAGAACACACACAGTCTCAAAGCAGAGCGAAGCGATGATGGAAGACCTCTAACTTCAACTTTATATTATTATATCAAAAAGTATACTTGAATGTTACACTCTTACACTTCACAGATCATCTATCATCAAATCCCTACTTATGATTGTGTTTGTTCTCTTCCTGGCATATCTTCTATTATATGTTTTCATTGAATTTAATGTCTTTCTGTATTGAGATACAAAAATTATAGTATGTATTATAATAAAATAATAATACGCGTTATACTCTCAAATATAAAGATGAAAGTGAAGGAATTCGTTCATAACTTTCCACCTTCTTTTGCACTAAAAGCCTTTTATGACTTTGCCGCCTTCTTCTTCAGACGTTCCTTCCTCCTCCCTTTCCAGATTTACCCTCAAAGTGAGCTATATTCACTTTTAATGCTCCTCCTCTCAGTGTCATAACTCTTAAAAGGGCGACACTCTCCGTCTCCATGTGCGGTATGAGTTAAGAGAAAGCCCCACTCTCGTACTCTCCTGATTAGCCTAAAAAATTCACACTAGAAAATTGAGAAATAGATCTAGGTAGATCCTAAGTAGCAGGGGTTCTTCCACCAGGGGAAGTGAAGATGGGGAAAGCAGATGAGCCAAGAAGGGGAAAAGTGTTCTGGGTAATTTTGCGGTAAAGGAACAACCTCATGTGTACGTGGATCACCACCACTCCAATTTTTATACGTTATTTTAGGAGAAGACAAGGAAGAACACACAGAGAGGGATATTAGCCCCATAGGCGACTTCTTTGTCCATTCCTTGCTTGAGGCATTATTGGAATTATAGCTCTGTAGTTGAGTAGTGCAGTTGAGTAGTATGGTGTGGTGCCTCAGTTTCACAATGGTTGTGGGAAGTCGAGGATTTCTTTTTCAAGAGGCTGGTAAAGTGGGAAGCCTTTCCTTTTTATATCCTGTTTTCTATTTTCTTCCTAAATGGCCAAGGAGGTTTCTTTTGGCTCCGTTGTGTTATATAACGGAGTTAGCAAGAAGTCCAAGGCCCAAGGAGATCTTCCACACATTGAAGCGTCGTTCCGCCAATATCCTCCTCCTTTTCTTCTTGTTCAAGTGGGGGAAGAAAGGGCCTCTTTGCCAGTACAATGTAGGAACTTAATAAAACTACTTATAGATCATATCCTTTCTAGGGGCTTCTTTCAAAGACTTTTGCTGGGTTGAGTGAGAGCTGATGGGCTCTGAACCTTAAATCGGGTGCTTCACATTCAGCTTTTTTCCTCCTCCATATATATATTAGATATAATATAAATTGTTCTCTCGACGGCTCTGCCTGACTACGTGGCGGCGGCGGGTTCTCTCATCTTATGAAGGAACTCTTTAAGGGAGATATCGACCCTTAAAAGCTTTCCTAAATGTATTGTTTTTGGCTCGCGTTTGGAAAAATCTTTTTCTATATCTCCACATTCCTCCTTTTAAATATCTCGTTTAATTTCTAATCTCTTGTTCTTTCCTCAAGAGAGCCGGAGGGGAATGTTGACTCAAGAGAAGCTGAAGGAAGAGGAGCTTCATTTAGGGAATTAATCTCAAAGCGCTCCTAATGGATTCCTTATATATTTTATACTTCCTATATATGGATTCCTTATGTCTTGGACTCGGAGCGGGAGGAAAGTGCTTCCCCGGATCCTCAGGAGGAGTGGAAGTGGAAGATGTTATTATAGCGACCCCGTCTACTTGATTGAGGTTAGAATCCCAAATTGCGGAACTCTCCCAACCATGAGCTTTCTCTATATACTTTCTACACAGGGCTGAGGAGTGGAGAAAGCGAAGAGGGAAATGGGACATACAAGCCTCGTCTTGAATAACTATGAAGTGAGGAGTCGAGAGTTGGATGTTATATCATAATAACAGCTTTTCCTCATCGTCACGAGCAATAATGCAATAGTCATCATCCACCAGGGCCGCACTCAAAAGGAGTGAAAGATTGGATAAATGAGATGATGAAGACTTCGGAGAACTTCACCGGCCTGCGATTGAGTGAGTATTATATTACAATCCTTTCCACTCTTCTCATTTAAATATGAGGCTTTCAAACTCGATATTCTCGTTTAAATGATCTCTTCAATCCTCTTGCTCATTGAAAACAGAATACATACATAATGTATTGAGCGTCGCTGGGCCTCCTTTACGTAAGAACGGATCCATTAAAACCCGCATTTCACTTCGCCCTAGTCAAGGAGGAGTAAACAAATCATCAAAGAGAACATTAGGAAATTTTAATTGTCCCCGTGCTATTGCGTCATTTTGGAAAACAAGAGGGATAAATCTTGATGAGCAAATCTGATAGAATTGAATAATAATTATGGACATACACGTGATTAGAAATGCTAATGTCAAAAAGTTGAATTTATGGTTTTTAATAATAAAAATTCTTTAAGAATTTGACATCCGAAAACTTTGCTGAGTTCAGAGTTTTTGAATGTAATGAAATAAATAATGAAGAGGAGAAAAGTAAATCAATATCATACATAGAAAGGGAATATGAGAGAAAGAGGAATGAGGGTATGAAATTTAAATTTATTCAAGAGGCACATCCTTATATGACTTCATACTAATCGACTCTAATGCATACAAATATTAGCTTGATTGTAATTTCGTTTCTGTATTTCTCGGTTCGTTGACTCTTTCTCTTCATGTATTATGAAAGGACAAAAGGACTTCATCTCATCCTCCGCTTGACCGAACTTTCCCCCATACAAATCTCGTTCCACTGACACACACGCCAAGATAATTCGCACGTGTTTCTAAATAGCCTGCTAATTCTAACATGCACATATTGGCTTCTGCATAAAATAAAAATCTATAAAATTAATGAAAATAATTTTTCTTTCTGTAGTATTTACAAACTCAATTGTCGTGATTTTACTTATCATGGCTATTTATTTCCTAATTTTAATTATTATTTTTATATTCAAAAAGATCGCTGCTTATTTTATATTAAGATAAACAAGAAATTTATATAATATTCAAATAATAATTTATTGCTCGATTTAAAACTAAGAATAATAATGAAGGAATGCAATTTAGCAAAGTTGAACTCGAGAAGGGGATTAAAATTTAAATCTGGTTTTATACGTGGTAATGGGAATTGTACTATCTAGGCACTTGCTTGAATGTTACGAAGTGAGCAACCCATTTATAAATGATTAAAATAATCAAGGAATCAAAGTGCAAATCGCATTTGCTACTTTCTTTTATTTAAAATACAAGTCCCAAAAACTCTTCACTCTAAATTGGAGGAGAATGATAAAGCTTAAAAGCTCACATCCTCATGTTAAAAGCGTTTTAAATGTGTGTTTACACGAAACTACAATATTTGAATGCTACTAATATTTGCATGCCTTTATTAAATTACAAGTTAAACTTATGTAAACTTATAATAAGACTAAAAGCATTGAATTGCTATTTATTATTGTGTGTAGTTTTTTTTAGCATATAAACATTTATAATTTATTTTGCGAATTAATTGAATTTATAAATACAAATAAAGAGACGTTCGATTAGACGAGACGAGACTCACATATGAGACGAGTCAACAAGGTTCAAATTTATATTCATGGGGGAATGAATAGGAATGAGAGAAAGGAAAACATGATCAATTCAAAGGCGATGAGCAAATAGAATTTTGACTCGAAGGAGATTTGAATTCAGGCCGTGATGGGAAAGTCTCTGCTGTAAATAGGTGAGGTTTATCGAGGAGAGATAGAAAGTGATTAAATTACATTGGTAGGGAGAGCAGGAAGTCCTAGCTTACAAATCAAACTACCCAAGGAACGGAAATGAAGAGTACGAAAGACTTCTTTATCAAATATTCCTCTGTGTGTGTCAAAATCAAATGCTCTCAAATAACAAGTGAGGAACTGAATAGGCGCTTAAGTAAATAAAGAAATTCCCAATTTCTCCCACCATTCTCTCCAAGAACATCCAATGGGTTTCCTCGGATGTACCACACACGTTGAATTGATAAGTATATCTGGGAAATGGTTCGTGTATGGCCATACAGGATCGTCGTATAAATACATTGTGTAGTTGAACACTTTAGATTTTAGTGCTAAGCATCCCATACATTATATTCTAGGTAGTCACTTGAATTTTGTATGGGTTTTATACGTTGTTTATCCCATCGGCCCGTTTCCGAATTTGAGAATAAGCTAAATGTATTTTCTGGGTGCTTCTATTACATTTTCTATTTGGGTCTCCCAAAGACGTTGGAGAGGAAGAGGGAGAAATTTATAGGGTGAGTTCGAACGGTTCCTTCCTCTGCTTTTCTTGAGAGCTCTCCATAAGGTGCGTGTGAAGGGCATACAAATAACTTTACAATGTATAATAAATATACCTAATCTGCAATCAAGTGTAAAGGAGCAGCGAAAGGCCCTCGAGCTCTCCTCCTATCCTTCCCCATACATTTGGAGTGGAGAGAAAGGAAAATCTCATTTTCTCCTCTCTCACTCTTTGAATTCGACGAGTCGAGCCAAGGGTGTTTTGACATCCTTCCTTGTCCATTCCGCTAATTCAATTCAACTGGCTTTTGTACGTACTTATATAATATAATGATTAAAATGGAAATTGGAGTGTGAGAATGGCCTCGTAGAAACAATGAACTCTCGTGTTCAGAGGAAGGTGCATGGAGAGGGAAAAATATTGAAACTGTGAATATGGCGTATATGCCCTGCGAATCACAATTCCCTCATTTCCTATTACTTCTTCCATTTCATTAACGAAGCTTCCCGACTGATCCTCCTTCCCCATTTCATTCCAGACCTCTTCCGCTCGACCTGAGCGGGAAAGGAAAGGAAAAAACTCAAAATAATGTTAATAAAAGGAATGGGAAGAGTGATCAAAATCGGGATTTGATGGAGGGAGAATTTGAGACGTTCGAAATATCCAGTTGGATTCTTCGCCCAATTCCGGGACTTTTTATACGATCCTTGGAATGAGTGCTATAAAATAAAGTTGTTCGGGAGGAGGAGAAGCCTGGCGGTGGAGATAACAGGGAAATGGCACATGATAGAGCAGCATGAAATCACGCTGGTGTTCAGATTGAAAGAACTCCATGACCTTTTATACTTATATGTTTCCTCCCTTGGATGCCCAATGATATAATACCAATAACCTCCCTTTGGGTTGGGGCGTATAGAGCTAAAGGTGTTGTAGAGGAACGTCAAACCATCTGACTGCTTCCATTCTCAAAAGCCTCTATGTAGATACGACATAAAAGCTCCGAGCTTGGAAGTGTGAGAAGTTATATAAAAGCCTTTATACATAATGTACCAAGCGAGGCGTAATAAATCTTAATTGTGATATTTGACGCGGTGGGACTCTAATGTTGGAAATCTCTGCTCTTCTCCTCCCCACCTCTTATTCCTCTCGTAATAATGGTGAATAAGTAAGCTGATGTGAGTGCCGTTGGTGGAGAAACATCGGGTGCTGTGAATTTCTCCCTTTTATTATTACCTTTCCCTAGTAGGATTGGTAGGTTTTGGATAGGAGAATAAAAAGGCCGCCAGACCAGAGCAATGAAATGCCGTCGACCACCACGGCCTTCCAATTCGCTCTTTGGGATTCATTCCTCAAACAATGCTCGCTTTCTCTCTCACCATCAGACGATCGCGAGGAGGAAATAAGGAAGCTCCGACGACGCAGAAAATATTCCGGTTCTCATTCCGATTTTGCGAAATGAAGATTTTCCTTATACATAACTATCTTTGCCTCCAGGAGGATATTTACATGAAAGAGGGGCAATAGGAGTAATATGCACTGTGGCATCTTCCAAAGTTGTATGTATGGAGAATAGAACGAATGAGACTTCTGCCTCCTCACCTTCTTTCTCTTCTCCTAATACTTCTGTGAGAGTTCTCTGTTCTGTGCGGAGAGGAAGGGCCAAATAAAAGTTGATCATGTGAAAGGAATTCGTTCAACTTGAAAGTTTGCGTTTCACTGAAATGAAGCTCTTGAGTTGAGTCTCATGCCGTCGGAAAAGGCCTTATTTTATTTTATTTCATTTCCTCTACGAGCGCGTCCTTCTCTGACTCAGATTACGGCCCTACTCAAATTCAACTCATTTCAACTCCAATGGTGTCTTTTCTCTAAGCACTCACCCGTGTATTTACCTTTTATGTCTTATGGAATTCGAGCGCGGAGAGGGAAAGGTAGATGAGGAATACACGAACACTCATGAACTCTTTGGATAATTCTTTTCTCTCTCAAACCTTTACATTCGGCTCTTAAATTTCTTCATTAAGCTCGCTTATACTTTTATAAACTATCTGTATATTATGCTTTCTGCTTTGAGGAAGATATAAGAGAAGATGCGTATGCTTAGCATATTAAGACATCTGCATATGATATAATAAAGAAGAAAGATTTAATGAACCTTTGAACTACAGTATAGCATTAGATGTAATGTACATCTTCTCATACTGTAAAAGATTAAGTTTCTTATAGAATAAAAGATCTAGTTTTGGTAATGGTTTTATCCATAATAAAAATGACTCTTATACTTATGTATTTAGTATTATTTAATATTGTAAATGTATTAGGAACGTATACGTTATGTAGTTGACTTGTCCTATTGCTCTTTTTAGGAGTTAATTTTTTTGTCCGGAGATGAAATTGAATGTGGATCCACTCAATTCATTGATCCAATTATTGTGCGATTTCTCCCATCAATATGTCGTGGCTAAAGACTTCCTTTTTCTTCTTTATCTTTGACTTCATCTCGCGTTTTGGGGCGGAGAGGAAGGATGAAATGCGGATGGCGATGAGAGTGAAAACTCGGTGAAAAGGCGAAACGTCACGTTTTCTACCCACTCGGGAAACCACTTCACATGTCTCAACGACCAAGAAATCCCTTATAAAACTAATACTAATGAAACACTGATTTTCCCTCCCATGCTCTCACAAGACGGCTCACAGATTACTCTTTTATTACAGGGTTTATATAACCTAATTGGACAGGGAATCCGCTCAAATGCTAAATTTAAACTTATTCTTCTTAAAATTTATCTTGAGAGATGAAACAACATGATTAAATTGTATAATTTTTAGCTTGTATTTATGCAAAGTATTAAACTTTGTTTTAAATTCTTTTAATTAAATGGCTTACTTAATCCGGGCAATTATTTAAATTTTAAACTTTAAAATTTTCCGAACATTTTATCCTTTAAATTTAATATAAAGGACTTCTATGATAAATTCATAATAGTTATTAGTTTTCCATTTAAAGATATTTTTATTACATAGTTTTTATGTATTGGTAATAAGTATATTATGTAGTATTTTTTATTGTTGCACGATGTGCCCTTTTCACACTCCATTATTTCACGTCGTAAAATAATAGCAAGTTGAACCGAAAAAGATCAAACAGTTGATGGTGAATCACATGGGACTCATAATATTAGCCAGGTTTTTTACATCTCCGTTGAACTGAATGAGATGGCGGTTTGGTTAGCTAAGGTCAAGTCTAAATAAGGTTTCTCCAGAGAGCTCATGACTTTTAAGTGGAAGCCCCGACTCATCCCGTATGAATGAAAATATAAATTAGGAAGAAGGGCCATTCATAAAATTAGGCTTAGACTGGAGGGACGCGTGGAAATTAGGCTGATAAAGTCCAAGGTAGACAGCTAGAGACAGAAACAGAAATATCTGACGAGGGAAAGCTCAGGTAGTTTATACACTCGAGCAGAGCGGAATAAATAAATTCACCAGGATCCTCACAAGGATTGGAACTCTTCCCAACAGGGTCATATTCATTCCGTCACTCAAACTTGAACAACTCGGCACCCGCCCGCTCTTTTCATATGGGCACGAGTTCAAAAGGAACCCAAATGTATTCTATTCTAATGAGCTGAATATTTAACTTATTTTTCTCTTTTCTCTTCTAAATAGTCGCGCGGATCCTCAAGACTCTTCAAACTTTGTTTTTAAACCCATGGAGCATTTTGGATTTGGAGAAAGTCGTTGACTCTCAACAGGGAGTTAAATGCTAACAAGGCCGCCACAAAGCTCAGACATTATAAGAGAACCCTGTTTTAAACATCAAATGTTCTCTCTATCATTCTTCATACATATATTCTCTATATAGTAGATTCTAAATTATTATAGTCTATACGTGTACATTGAAGTCTGTACATACGTTGAAGCTCCAAGACGCCTTAAGCGTATGTGAAAAAGACCAAGGCCTTGAGTTGAAAGAGAATGTGAAAGGAGCCGAAGGCGATGAGGAAATTTAACGCATAGTTTCCCTCTCTCGCCTTCCTCATCCAGATTCCTCAAAGTGACTACTCAGCTCCGCGTCCTCAGCTCTGCCATGCTGGGGCAAAGGCCTTTTATGAATAAAGCCCGACTAGGGCTTCTTTGGAATTTGCATAATTTTATCTGGAGAGGGATATAGCTTAAGACTACTGGCATGTTATAATATTATGGGGACTCTACATATCACCAAATTCTCTCGACACTTTAAAAAAACAAAGAATTTTCCTATTTCGTCTCATTGAAAGAAAATCCATTCAGGCGACACGGTGAAAGCGGGTACAATGAAAGTTATTTACTTGCTACACATTTTACTATGCGTGTATTCATAAGTATGAATACACAGAGTATTTATCTATTACTATCAGCTTCTTGTATAAATCCTTATAACATCTCTGCATTTTTCATTTTTCCCAACTCTTATAAATGTGCACATGGGCTTAATATGAACTTTTGGATAGTTTTAGTGACATAATAATAATACTTAAAATGTCATTAAGCAGATGGAAATTTCCTTTTTGTTTGTATTTAGATATGTTGAAGATTTATATTAAAGTTTTACTTTTATAGAAGTATCATTTGTGAACGCTCTATTAACACTTTGGAACAAAACACAAATGATAGAAAACAATTCTAGTGTCGTTTAACATGGCTGCTATTGCACCATTTTTGTAAAACGACTTAAATAAAAGCCATAAGAGAAAGTCAACTTTTTCATGAAAAAAATGGAAATTCTTTTCTTTCTTCACAGCATTCTTCTTTTCCCTCTCTCAAACTATTTGAACTTCATTGTAATACGAAAACGAAATTTTCTGTTCTATTTTCAATTTCAATTTTATAATAATATAAACTCTTCAATCGAAGGCAAAAAGAAATAAAATTCAATTTAGTTTTCTCATTTATTCACTCTATCGAATAGTTGGTAATGCATATTACATTTTATTCCACTTTTAGCTTTGAGCAAGAGAAATTTCTGAAAGACAGGTATGTCAATTTCCAAGACTCAAATATTTTATTATTTAAATGACAAAGGATGTTTATTAAGTACGAGTATTGCTATAAGTAGTTGATGCATACGACTAGAGTCTATTGAAATATAAACGTGTGTTCTATGTATATCATATTTATAAAATGTTATCTTAACTAAACAGGCTCCAAGCAATTCAACTTTTAACTTATTGAGTTATTTAATTAATAAATTAAAAATTAGTAATGGATTCTAACAATTATTGAATCTCTCTAGAATAAGAGTTGATGTAATAATGAAATGAAGTATTTACCTTGGTCATCATCCTGCGAAAAGTGTTGGCCACCGATGATGTGAAAGGCGGCGCTGAAGAAGAAGAGCGCTAAGGTGAATTTGCTTCGCCCCATTTTATCTTATAAATTATCAAGTGGGAATGAGTGTTCTCTTTGCATTCCGTTATCAAAGATGATCAAAAGTTTTGAGCAAAAGTAGAAAGTTTATTTCATAGTGGAAAAGCTTAAACAGTTATGTAATATGATAGCATTCGGAGCACATGAGAAGAAGAACGGAGGAGAAATTCGGGGGTGCGAGGAGGAAGAATGCCGGTGGCAGTCTGAGAACCCCGAAAAGCCTCCTTTTCATACCCAAGTTGGGAAAGGAAAGGCTTGCGCTAGACTTCACCAGCCTTCTTCTTATTCTACCTCTTTCATTTTCTAATGGTGAGTCTTAACAAAGCTGAATAAATATAAGAGAGCGAGAGAGATGGATGGTCAAAGGACGAGATCCCCATTTGTTTCACCCAAAGGAGACAACAAGGGAAAGTAAATTATCTTCATTGTTTCCCCATTTCCGCCTTTTCCTCTTCTTGATGGGACCAAAGTCCCATCCCTTACATTCGGATAATACCTCAACTTATGTAACTATTACATCTTTAGTAGGTATGTATCATCTGTAATTAGCAGTAAATCTAAGAACTAATATATACATTGTATAATTAATATATGAAAAAGAAATATAAAAGTAGCTAATATCATATTACTTTTATAATTCTAATATTGCAAATATTTATTTATTAGAAAACTTTAAACAACAATGAAAATTGAAATTGAAAAAATATTTATTTATAAACAATTCTACATTGATGTCAAAACTTTCAATGTAACTGTTTGATGTTGAATGAGAACTAATTTCCCTTTTCAAATTTCTTTATATGGAAAAGTTTGAGAATTGAAGAAAATTCCAAGAATTATAATAATTTGTTTTTGTTAAAAGTTAAGTCTCTTTGAAGTATGTGTTTTCATAAAGATTTTGTTTCTCAAATATGTTCTCAACTTTTTGAACATAAGAGACTGAACTGTAAGTAAAATAAGTAGCTAGTATGTAATAGGACTCGTTTTCCCAGCTTTTCGTCCTGTTTTAATTAAAGCTCCTAAATTTGAAAACGAGAAGATTAAAGATTACGAGTCAGAGCTATTCTTTTCCAAATCCTCTTTCAGGAGAGTCAATTGAAGGAGGAATGATGTGGAAGTGTATTCTCTCATGTGGTTCATTTGCCAAGACATACTCAGAATGGAAAAAAGTAAAGGGAAAACATTCAAGACCGAATGGATGAGTATATGAAGAGAGGCATAAGGAGTGAAAAAAGGAAACCCGTCTGTTTTACAAACTTTTCCCCCTCTCAAAAATCTCCACGAGGGGAGAAAAGTCAAAGGGAAAAGCAAATAGGTAGAAATCTTCATTTAGGACTTCTTGGGAGATTTGAAGTTTTCTTTAAAGATTGTGCAGAGTCTTTCTTCTCCTCCAAGTTTTATCATTTTATCTCATGGAGCCACGAGGCGAGCAATGTGAATCTCGCCCATGCAGCTTCTTCCTTTCAATAATGTTTTCCATTCTCTCTTCCTTTTCAAGATGATTGGGAAGAGTCAAAGGGGGATAATTTCATAGAAAACATTAAGAAGAATTGAATGAATAGAATGTTTGGAATCAAAATACTCATGAACAAAATTCTATATTTTATGATGAATATTACTGCGTTTATATAAATTAATATTTTAAAAGCATTTGGCATATACCTAATTGTAAGTTGAATATTTTAGAAATTAATTTAAACAAATATGAATTTTTATTGGTTTATTACATTCGTACTTGAACTTATTAATATTACACTCGTGCAACACATTTGATTATTTTTTGGCTGATAAGAAAGTTAACAGGAATGTTGAATGAATAAATATAATAGTTTGTTATAATCTTAAACAATGCTACATTATAAATATTTATTATCTAAATGGAAAGTATATATTTGGTCATATACAAAATAAACAATACCATTTGTTATCCACATATTTAATATAATTATATTCATAATTAAGTAATTTCAATCCTAAATCTAGAGTTAGAATTGCATGTTAATAAAATAAATGAACTAATAATGTAACAATTATTATGTAATGATTATAAATTATTATTTTATGTTCTTTTATATTAAATTCCTAAATTAAAGATAATATATTTATATTTCACATTAAATTCAAGCTATAAAAGCGATAATTAGGTATTTATTGATAATTTCAATAATTAGTAAAATTAATATTAATATGTATGTTATGATTATATTAGCAAACCAAAGTTCCAATACTAAAAAACACTTTTATTAAAAGTATTTTCATACAATAAATACTTTATATAGGATGAATTACACTGCGTTTATGATTTAAATTTGTTTAATAAATC
>VJMY01000474.1:0-59551 GCA_009869795.1 Neelides sp. FZ-2019 | reverse complement strand
ATCGAGTTTCATAGAAAATTTAGTATACTACCATTTGAATTTGATTAAAACAGGTAGGCAGCACTATTACAACTTTCCACTTTATAAATGTAATATAAACTCAGCAAATGAGATTTTTACGTGTGTACGAAAGTCTTCATTTTTCACCTCCAAGTGTTATTCAGCCAATATGAACTTACACAAGTGTGAGTAAAGTGAAGATGAACATTTACGTGCATTTTGCAAATGAAAACACTTTCAGAGATAGTGCGACTCAATTAAATCCAGTTACAGTTAAAATCAAAAGGGTTGAGATGGATATTGAGTCTTTCCTACACATACTGTGTGGATAGGCACTTTTCCCTATCTTTTCCACTTCTCTCCCCAAATGATTGTTTTGAGTCAGAAAAGGAAATCAAAAGGGAATTGTCGCAGCGTGTTTTTTGACCACCCCTTTTTATTTCAAATCTTCAAACAACTTGTTTGGTAACACTCAGATTCTGACCGGAATGAGGAATCAAAAGATTTATTTTTCATATAATTCTACCAGTTAGGTATACATACTTATATTACCATACTATTCTTGTGCTCTGTATGAAAATGCATAATATATAAAGATACATAAATAATATAGAATTTTATTTTTACTCTCGCTCTGTCTCTGTACTGAAAGGTTGACTGTTCTTTATGAGTTTAAAAGCGATTAGGAAGTGAATATTTCCCAAGTGATCAATCTCTCTCTATCAAGACACGAAAGAATTCAGAGTCACATCTGTCGTGATTAAAAGCTTCCTCGTGTCTTCAAGCCGTAAATGCATCTCGGCGTCCTGCCGTCGCATCTGTCATTTATCCCTCCCTATATGATTGCAAATGAATTAAACGGGTTTGAGAAACTCAGGAACATGTTGAGCCCCGATTGGATCCAATGGAGCTTTTGCCCTACCTGACCACACCAAGTTGACAATATTGAGGAAAAAACTTCTATATGAGAATGTCACAAACATCAAGTTCAAGTCTATACTAATGCTTCTTTTTTATATGAAAGTTTCCAACATTAAAATTGCTTTAAACGTATGTACAGGGTGGTGCAAATTAAATGTCACAAATCCCATAAGAAATACATGGGAAAGTGTGACACTTTATTTGCACCTCCGTGTATTACAAATATAAATAAAAATTTGAAGTCATTAATGGACCTATTAAATTAAAGAATTTTTTTGTTAATCTTTAAAAAAATTGTTCTACTTTCAATAATTATATTTTTAACATTTTTATTTACCTACCTACCTACTTTTGTTATACATCATTTCCATTTTTCTACTTATTCTCTTCTCATTTGTAACGTTAAGGTATTGGAAAGGCCTAGCTCTTGATTGGCATTCTTTTTTGGTTTTAAATAAAATGAGTTGAGGATGTAAGTGTGTAAGTACATAATAAGTAATAAATATATGAGGGTGTGTATGAATGACATTTTTACATCCCTGATTTAAAGAGAAATCCGATTTCAAGTCCACGTTGTATGTGTAAATTACCTATTCTTATTCTCCATATCGACCTGCATATTTTTAGATAAAAAGGCGGTTTGAGGGACGTCCAGGGATTTTGCACCGCAGTGGTCAAATTTATGAAATGTGCCTTAAAGCTTTCACAAACCGTCATGGGCAATACAATAATTCCTTTGTATTTATTTATAAGGCCTAAGCAGAAGTGCGTTTTTAGCCTTGTCAACTACAACCTGCAACCCATGAGTTGTAAATGATTGGAACTTGCTCAGACCCTTCAGAACTCTCGTATTCATATGAATGGGAGAATCCAAATGAGCTCATTTGACTCTCAAACTCTCAACACGATGGACTTTCAATGTCCGACGCGGAGTCATTTGCATTTCCAATTATTCATTTCCAATCATGAATCTCTGGATATCACCAGGAGTCTGGTCAGGAAGCTTCGTTTCCTCCTCAGTCACCTAAAGTTACTAACCGAGAATCATACTTTAGATTTGTACTCTCCAAAAATGCTAAGTGACAACGTAAATAGATTTTGCTCTAACGAAGAATGTTTCTCGTCTCCTATTCCTTGGATAGAGTACTGGGTCCAAAAAGGGAGGCTCCTTGCTCCCAACTTGAATTCCTTAATGAGACCAGATCGACATCTTGACCATAGCTTCCATGAGCCCGGTCACTTAAGGTAAGAAAGTAGAGTAATAAGTATGCATGAGATCTAAGATGTAAGATAAGATGGAGAAGCTGAACTGAAAAGAAGGGGTACTCTGAGCTTGGGGTAGATCGTAAATGAAATTATGTGGGTATTTAGGCGAGGAGAATGTCCAGATCTGTTAGTAAAAGAGGCGGCCTTTAGACTCCCACCGGACGGTCCGCACAGGGAAGATCTTCCTTTTTTTACATTCTTTGGAAGGACCTGTCACTGCGGCAGGAATGAACTTAAGGTACGGATTTGATCGTTATATTCATATATTTTCCATTCCTTCTACTTCGAATGAAAAGATGATTGAGGTATATTTATATATATAGATCGGAGTTTGCGAAAGGAGACAATCTAGGCTGCGTCCAAAAGCAGAATTTGAAAAGGAGGTCCGATTTGAACAATCTTTCCATGACGTGTTGATTGCTCATTCACCCCCACAATGGACGAATTGTCATATCTTCACCCTCTTCGCTCTTCCGAGATCGAGGGAAGAGCAGCAGGAGATGGATAGCTTCGTCCGTCCGCCGACATTAACCTAAGTTTCCTTCAACAGGAGCCTTCAAGATAGTCATTGATACCTCTCGCTGTTGTGTCGTCGTTATTGAATAAAGAGCGAAGGCTGAGAACTCAATGAATTATTTGACTCGCATGCAAATACAACCAAGCTTCATTAATTCCTCTTTTAGCCATCGATGAGCCCAGGAGAGTCAGTGGAGTCAAGCTCCAATTTCCCTTCATTTATTAACACAATGTACGGGGAGTCGGCATATTCCAATTTTTAAGGATAGGGAAATGACAAATGCATTGGGTGATTGAGTAGAGTGTCATATACATGGGCTCAGAACGCAGAGTTGCTAAATGAGGTCGCTCATGCATGGGAGCGAGAGATTTCATTCACATAGGAGAAAAAATGTATTTCTACATAGACATTTAGGTCTGTCAGAGCTAAAAGCTGCAATTTTGACATTACTTAATCTTTAAAGGGTCTTTTTCCGCTTCTTTATTTCACGTTTAAAATAGGAACTTCTTCAAATGAATCTTCCATTGCGTAATAAAAAATTAAGAGTAAACGAACAGTAAAATATAAGCATGTACTCACCTTGTCAGTTGTCAGTAAACGTAAATAATACCACTAATAAATACACAAATACAATGCTTTCCACCAATTGAGAATCTTAGAATATCTAAAAGTGAATTCCAAGTGTTATGCATTCGAAATCTTATATTTATAACAAATATTGAACATTTTAACTTTTTAAAAGGATTATAAAATTATTTTTAAAGGTTATAATATTAGTTTTTACATTGTTCTTTAAAAAAACTTTTAGTTCCTTCAATTTATTTTTTTAGTTCTAGCAAAGAAGCCATTTCATCAAAAATTCATTTGATTCTGCAAAGAATTCGAACGGTTCCTAGTATATATGTATTTCATATTCAAACAGCATATGAGAATTGAGCTAAATTATTAAAACAATTCAACGTCAGTCAACGTCAACGTAAGTTTGAAGTAAAACGGAATGCAACTTGCTCATTTGAGCCTTTGGGCTCACGAGAGACATCAAGTTGCTAGTAAAGATCATAAAGGGCATGCGAGTAATTATGATCAATTTGGGAATCCTTTGTGGAGTTCATTTATTTATGAAAGGACTCAACGTGGTGGGGCCATTTGGAGTGGAATGGAATATTTCATATCTTGTCCTTTAATTAATTCATTAGCAAAGGCAGATTGATAAGATCCTTGGTAAACATGGTAAATATGAAGTATGGTCAAAGAGATGTGCCATGGAAAAGTAAAAGTAATACTTGTATAAGTGTCTTCGTGGAGTGATGGGGGAGCCTTCGCTGATGCGGTCGAATTGAAAGGCCGTCGTGTTTCCGTTCACTTTGTCGATCCTCTTCCTCGGGAGGTCCATGCCCACCATGGGCAGACTCGGACTCGTGTTTCCCCCACTGGGACTCGACCCGGGGATGAGGATGGGGATGGCCGTGGACTCGCGACGAATCCCCATGCACTCGTTCTCGTCCTCCCGCGCGGGCTTCCGCCGCTTCCGGTCCAACAAGAGGAAGTAAATGACTTTCTCCGTATTGTGACTGTAAAGGTGAGTTCCGTTAGCTTTGGATTCCTTATATTAATTGTCCCGTCGCGAAGAAAATGTCTCACTTTGGGCTGAGGAGCTCCACGATGAGCTTGTCTCGGTCTTTGAAGCAGCCGAGACTCGCGATGGCTTGAAGGACGTCCGGGTCCACTGCGTCTGCCGCTGGAATCACATGAGTTTGGACGACGTCCATCATGGGGAGTTCGAGCTCCAGTTCCCCTTTTCCTCCTGCTGTCACCCAGGAGTGACGATTGATCTCCGCCAGCTTCACCATCCACACACGGAAAAACAATTTAGTTTTTTGGAAATTCGAGAAACAAGCCCAGGTTAACAAAACATTCCAATTGACTTCTTTGGTCTCAAACCTTTGTATAATTGAGTAATGGAGGATTAGGAAATGTCAGAGGGCCAATTCAGTTCCTCGACCTTTCCAAATCCTCAGCTTCCACTAAAGAGTGGAACAACTCAAGATCTCAATAAATCCTAATATCTATGAGGATTTAGTAAGCATAGTTTCGGGTATTTCGTCTGACTCACCGTGAGGCGTTTATCCGGACAAACTTCAATCATTCCCCTGAGCAAATTTTGACAGTCGGGCGGGACGAAGTGGGGGATGTGGAACACGCCACGCTTGACTTTCTCGAGGAGCTGGCGGAGATTGTCATCGTCGAAGGGGAGCGCCCCGACCAAGAGCGCGTAAAGGATCACCCCGCACGACCATACGTCCGCTTTCTTCCCGTCGTACTTCTCACCCTGGAACCCAAAATACTCCTTAGAACACAGAACATCCATTGGGGCATCAAGGGATCCATTGGCCAAATGCGAAACTTCCCAGACCTGCCCATTCTCAACGCTTGAGTCAACGAGACAAATTCAACTAATTCGAGTTTCAACCATATAAATATCCCTAACTATCCAGTACGTCCTAATGGCGGAAAGTTCTGGAAAGGCCAAGTTCCCCCAACTTGATTCTGATTATTATACAAAGTTTTCCTCTTTTAAATGAAGATATACGTATGCTATTCTATGCTTGTATATCATTGACGGCTGCTATCCTATGCTTTAGTGTTCTTTGATGGGCCTAAGAAAAGTGTGTACTAATTGACGTGAATTATATAGAGATTATTCAACTTTCGTAGTTTGTGGAGAGCGTAGGGAAGTGTTGCGTGAATGGAGGTTCGTAGTATTTCATTCTCATCCTCCATCCACGAGTCTCTCCACTGAGCTCACAACTCACGGATCATTCCGAGTTAAAGGTCATTTGGGGGAATCAGGGGAATGAGGAATTTTGAATTTTTCCACTTGGGAGTTTATCGATCGGGCGATGAGTGATTTAATTCTCTCACCCTTATAACTTCAGGACAGGCATAGTGCGGAGAGCCACAGCTCGTTTCCAACATGCTCCCTTCGGGCTGGAGAGACGCCATGCCGAAGTCAGCCACTTTGATGTTGTTTTTCTCGTCGAGCAGGAGATTTTCCGGCTTCAGATCTCGATGGCTGGAAAAAACAAATTCACATGTCAAACATCTTTTTATTAAAAGCCACATTTTAAATCCCTTTAAAATGAGCCGCAGCGGAGGTGAACTGTGGATTAGTACGTTAGCTTGGGGGAGAAAGGAACTTACAAGAGATTCTCAAGTGGAAACACTCCTTGTGGAAGGAGAAACCCAAACGTGTTACAAGTCTTGTGTTGACTATGTAATACTTCCACTGTATTGCCAACTTGTAAGTATCCAAATAATAAGGATGGAAAACCCCTCGCAGGGTTTCTCGGCTAATAAGTGGAAAAGTCATTTTGGAACTGAAAACCTGGAGAGACGTGGAAGTTATACAAGCCTATAAACTCTGGGCTTTTTCTTGTTAGTTCTCAAGAGCTTTTCCCCCTTGAGAACCAACGGAGGGAAAATGTTGACTTTGAGAAAGAAATTTGAGGGTGAAGAACGAATTCGGCTCTTTTCATAAATTCTTCAATAAGCTTAGCGTTCAAGTCCATGAACATTTCCCAAACACAGCCACTATTGCTACTTATGTTGTAATGTCTAGTAATAATGTAAATATTGGGATTTCTTGGAATATGAAATTATGTGTTTGCTGTATTTGTAATTAATTAGAAATGACAAAATGATTCTGACCAAATTGAATGTGAGTGGCAGAAGTCGAGTGCGGAGATGATTTGTCTGAAGAATCTTCGAGCTTCTTTCGGCGTCAAACGTCCTTTTTTAACAAGATAGTCGAACAGCTCGCCGCCAGACACGTGTTCGAGGATTAAATACCTTCAAAGAGAAAACTCATGAGAACTCTGAAAATTAATGCAATAACGAAACCAAGAGAAACTTTCATTATTTCGTTTCCCTTTGGAACCAAAAGAAATTTTCTTCCACGTTGGTTCATTTACTTTTACTTACGGGTAAATCCAAATATTTATATCAATCAGTTCATTTAACATAGTGATCTGAAATTTCGTGAGCTTTGAATTCCGGCAAATTCAACTTGACAGGGATTTAAAGACGAATTTTTTAGTGGAAAGTTTTATAAATGAATAATAAATAGAATTGACTCACAGATATTTCTTGTTTTCATAAACGTCGAAGAGGCCGAGGACGTGGGGATGCTCGATGAGTTTCATAATGGCAATCTCCCTTTCCACCTGGAAGGAACAAAACAATTCCAATCTCCCGACTTAAATTGAAATGAAAAGCAAGAATGGGAACTTGACCTTCATGAGAACAGATTCGCTCAGCTTTTCTCGATTGATTATTTTAATCGCGACCTTTTTCCCCGTCACACAATGGATGCCCAGTTTGACGAGCCCTTTGAAACAAAGTATCATTTTATTCCAATTTACAATTCCAAGCATATCATTTAAATCATCCGGAGATTTATTGGAGCTTTGGGCAAAACGCGAGAAGATACCATCATTATTAATAGTTGACTTGAGAAGTTGGAAATAAAATGTTTTAAATTGGGAATTAAATTAAAAATTGAATGGATTGGGTCTATTGAGGAATTGGGGAGTTGAAAATGAATTGGCAATGATCCCTGGATGACTTGGAGTTCCTTCCAGAACCTTGAAGCTCAAGAGGCGTGAATAAAAAACCTCATGATTGAGAATCCCTTTCAAGTCTCTTAATGGCTCATCATTATGAGTCCAAGGAGACTTTCGAATCTCCTCGTCCATTAGAAATGAAAGTTGTGTGTTGATGAAAAGGCGGTTTAATTACTCATTCTCTCAATGGGAGAAACCTGCAGTGGCGAAGAAAGCCAGCTGAGGTCTCCTATGAATTCCCTATACTGTTCCAAATCCTATTTCCTACGTGGTGGGTTGATGGACTCTCCCCCTCTTTCTATCCGCTTACTCACTCCACTTCGTCATCGATCCGACTCCCTTGCATATTCCACATTGCACAACCCCGTCCAAGTCCACCGACATTCCGCCGAACCCGGGAATAACAAATACACTTTGTCATAAAATCCCGAACCTTGGGCGATTCGGCCAAGCTCGTTAGGAAAGGAGTCTCAATTGGACTCACCTTCATCAGGACGCGCTGCTCGGACGTCTCAGTGCACAGGAGATGTGTGGGGCGTTTGAGGGGATTTGGAGCAGAAAACCCGGGTGTTTCCCAACTGAGGAAAAGCCCGGATGTTTCCCTAAATCCTCATTCTTTTTCCTCAACAGGAGGAAAGTTTGCTTGGGTGAAATTTAATTTAAGTGGAGCGATAAATTGGGAACACAAGGCCGCCCAAACTTTCCCTTTATGCCCCCAAATAAGTCTAGGATAGATCGGGAGGAAGCCCGATGTCTTTCTCGGCCCATTTTTAAATTGAAGCAACTAAGCAAAGGAATTGAATCATTTCCGTGCCTCATGACTCCTCCATTTGGACCAATTTAGCGGTAATTGAACCAAGTGAATGAAAATTTGATTTTTAAACTTCCATTAAGCCGCATTCGTCATTCGATTAAGGTGATGCGAGGCCCAGGACTTCTTATTATCCGTCACTCAAGGGAGTTGGAAGAGCGGAAGCTCAAGTCCCGTCAAAAAACATCAAGACAGATCAGGAGAAAAAGAGGGCAAATGGAGGAAATTGAATTTCCATATTCTGACGACTCTCCCCTTCTTTCACTTCCTTTCCGCGTCTTCCCCTTCATTTCCTCCGTTTTCATTTCTCTCTTTTCCTCAGACCCTTTGGAATTCCTTATTAAACCGTCGTATTATCATTAAAACTCTTAATTCTCCCCATCCTTAAATATGTACGAGCCACGATTGAACACGAAAGTACAAAACAAATTAAATTCCCGTTTGGGCAACGACGATGAGCTTAAATAATTTTCTCCGTGCGAAGTTGAAAAAGAAATGCCATTCACGGAGTTGTTCATAAACTTTCCCAATTCTTTTTTTAGAATAAACCTCCTCGTCCCATTTAACCAAATAATAGACCAAGTTGTTTGACTTTATCTTGATGGAACTTCCATCATGAGAATGAAATAAAAGAAGAAAATAAACTACCACTTGTTCATTTAAATCCTCGTCTAAACGACCAATTCTCCTTTTGAGCCCAAACATCAACAATTCAAATTGTAAATGGTTCAAAGGTTGGGCGAATGAAGGACGAAGAGTTGAAACCGCCGATTTTGAACCAGAAAAATTTCGTCACTTCCACGCATTTTAGTGTAATGACTAGTATGGGGAATCTCAATTATGGTTTAATATTTAACGACTTTAAACTCTTAATGCCAAATTGCTCAAACTTTCCAAACACCTAATTGAATAGCTCATATCATTATTAATAATTTACAAACAAAAGATAGGAATTGAGATCTTGGAAATTTTGCCAAATTACTTTAATAAGGAGGAATATGAAAAGAAATACATTAATTATTTCTATGGTCTATTTATGAAGTTTAAATTCAACATGTGAAATATTGATGGGCGTAAAAATTGAACAATAAACTGAAAGAATAAAACGTTTGGTTAATTTGATTGGAAAAAGAGGATTTACATGAGGACTTTTCATTTGCCCTCTGAATGCTCGTAGGTGGATGAAAAGGATTTGTGAGCGGATCAATAGTTTGTGGACTTGTGTGTGAGATTTGTTTTATTATGGCAATTTGATCTTACCGGTCTGGCCCTTCCCGAGAGTCTTCTCGAGACGGTAAGGGCCGACGTACTGTAGATGGTCCACTTGAGTGTCCTTCTGCATTTTGTGTGTCCTTCAGCGGACGGCGTGGGTTCGCACTGCGGCAATGCACATGGGGCTGTCCACTACGCCTCCCATTTGGAGGCCAATACAGGGGATGCGAGTGAGTCCTTGGGGCCACCGGCCGGGTCACAATGCGGGACACTCGTCATGGTCGACCCTCACCGGAATTCCCCCAAATTCCCTGCATTGTTCGGGGTCCGCGTCGGGAGAACCTGGAGTGTCTGGACGTGGTGTTTCTCCTGCTCTCCCCATAGCACGGACCGGGCGCAGGCGGAGATTTCCCCATTGAGCCTCCGAACTCGAGCCGAGCCGGATCCGATCCCGACCACGCAGATCCGACACGCCTTTATTGATTAGCAACCTCTGTGCAGAGGGGCCCTTCACAGAGAGGCCAATCCTTTGAAAAAACTCTCCTGCAGAGGAACACAACACTTTCATTCATCCCGTCGCCCACGTCAAGCAAACCTACTCGCCAACACGCCAAGACGCGTCCATCGCTTCACCCATTCCCAAGATCATGTAGTTTCAATACCTATGCACAAGGCAGAACTAAACGAATTCATGCACGGGAGGAGCCGCGATGCAAGAAATGCATATATGGAAAATAAATGTGTACAAGTGTCTCGAACAAAGGTTCATTTACTCCACAAAAAGTTTAGTAGTTTTAATAATATAATATATATGTGTTTATATATATATATATTTATATATAATATGTACGTGTAATTGTATTTCTTGAAGATGATAATACATAGTAAATTCATAAGCCTAATATAGACAATTAAGTGTACTTGAATAATATTTATATATGTGTATATATATATACTTTATATATTTAGCAGGTACAAACTATATATAGGTATATAAGTGTAACAATTACGCGGTTTCACTCATAGTATTTTAATTTTAAACAGAGAATAAGAAGGTATTTAAAGTTAATATCATTCAAGCAGGCAATTGCTCTTCCTTAACTAACTACAAAATTAAGCCAAACTTCCATTTAAACCTTAGCCAGACACTAGTCAAGGGTTTCTCTATCGTCGTCGAGCGTGTTGAAAGAGAAAATTCGGTGGAAATCCTCGAGGGATTCCGAGGAAACGAGGAAATTCCCAAATTTCCCGCCCAGTTTTGAACTTCCATTCAGAAATGATTATTTAGCTAAATGTTCCTTACTACGATCATGTCAGGAAAACGACGGAGTTGTACAGAAATCTTCCACCATGAAGCGTCACCAGTGAATGGAGAACTCAGAAGGACATTTCATCAGTAGATTAATCAACACACGGTTTTAGCAACTAGTAATATCCATTTAAATGACATCAATACAGATAAATATAAACTAGTATATATATCTATATAACGAATACATCATATGACTACCTTACGATACCTTAGATTTACCAAACATGTAAATATATATATTTAAAAGTACATTCTCTCCACATCCAACTTGTAAAGTCAAAGTTAAGTAAATAACATTTAGTTATATAATTCCTCACCACTAACATGAAAGATTTGTATCTAGCCTAGCAATATATATGTAAGCCATAAAGGTAAATTGAAAGAGCCGAAAACTCCAGTTTGAGAAGATTCACAAAATTCACGTTCTTAACTTGTAAAATTAAATTAAAAAAAAACAAAACACGTTGAACCAACGTTGTCAAATCAAAATGTTTAAAATGGGGATTTAAAAAGGAGACTAAAAGAGGCCCTTTTGCCCGCAAGCAATTAAATTCTCAATACAAGTGAAGGAAATAAGTAGAAGCAAAAGAACTAATGTAGAGATATAATATATAAAGTGTTGCGATACAAGAAAGATAAAAAATGAAAAAGATTGATCAAACAAGTGAATTGAACTAAAAGAAAGACGATTAGTAATACAATTAAATGTAGAAAGTGAGAAAAAAGAAAAAAGGGTTAAAATAAATGATTTTGAAAAGATTTGAATATTCTCTTGATTTCCCTGTTTGAACTATGAATGAAATGTATAGAGTTGAAGCTTCGCATGTACTCTGCTCGAGGAGTTTCCTCAAGTTCCTTCTCGTCGTCACTGGACGCTATATTGTACATGTTTCCTTCTTTAAATCCCGAGAAAGAGGAAATACAAAGAGAAACAAATCTTCCACTTCAAAAGACCATTTTGTAAACATTTTCCCTAATGGATTAAAAGTATTCAATGGGGAGTCACATGATTTGAAATATAAGAATTGAAACCATAAAAACTATCAAGTATTTAGACATCCAGAGTAATACAAATATATATTTATAAGTTATAATATTCTTAGGCCACACATTCTTCCTATAATTTAATCATTAAACTCTCATTTAAATAAAAGGCCCTCATTGCCATTCAAAACCATAAAGACGAGTTAATAATTTTTTCCAATGACATCAAGTTCATTCATCACTTCTCTTCAACTCTCAGAGACAAATTGGGAGGAAAATGAAAAATTAACTCGAAGTCAACTTGGCTTCCAACTGAACAAACCTTCATTTAATTATGTAATAGAGATCGATATCATGTGAGCAGTTTCCGGCCCCTCATCCACGTCTCCTTCATTTACAAGGTGAACGAGTCGGAGGAAAGGACAATATGGGCAATCTGAAACTTTCCACAGTTCGCAAATTCCCAACTTCCCCCCGAATGATGACCGATGAGGGCGGAAATTATTTTTTAAGTAAATCCATTTTATCTCGTTGATTCATTGAATGGGAAGGGAAAATTAAAAATTAATAAAACGTTCATTGTGCCAAGAAACGAATGGGCCCCGAGAGTTGCCGATAAAAATGGGATCGAGTGGATTTCCCACCCAATTCGCTTTTGCTCATCATTTGAATTTTAAAGAAAATCTCCGCTCAAGCGACATTTGAGACTCGTTGACCGAGAAAGGCAATGATGATGGAAGAAGAGGCAATTGAGAAAATAAGATTTCCTTGCCTGCTCTCGCCACCATTTACAAATACAACTTGAACAATGACGCTTTAAGTGACTATTCGAACATGTTTTTTTTAAATTACATTAATTAGCTGTGACAAACTAAATATTATTTAACTTCATAGAGTCTTGTATACAGTGATGAATCAAATTCCTCAGCATTTACAATATACACGTTTATCATTAACTAGTATACATATACACTTAAAATTAGGCTAATCCTCTAATTACATCAACTCAATGTTCATTTTCAACTCCTAACAACCGCCGAGGAGAATTAAATGACCGGCGAGTTCACCCTATTTAAACATATTTGTAATTAACTAGAAAATTCCTCATTTGCCCATTCATTCTAACAAGTCACAAATTGAGAAAAGAGCACAAGGTTTTTTTAGCATTTTCATTTGTAGAGCCACTGGAGGAGTCAAAATAGCAAATATATATATATAGTTAGTAATATATGTATCTTTCATTGATTAGCCATAAAAGGTTTCCAATATAATATATATCTTTTCATATAGAGTTTTGGTTCTGATTCTCACTACATAGGATCAACATCTAATCTGGATTTATGAAAGGAATACTCAGACTCAGGTGACCCTCTTCGTTCCTCAACCATCTTGACCCGCACAGGTCCACTTGGTTCTCCTCCGCGCCTCCTCAAGAGCTCATATACATATACAATATATATAAGTATATAATTCCATGAAAATCCACGTCCAAACCCACCTCGGCCTCTTCGGGGTTTCGACGAGCAATAGAAATATTCACTGAAGAGTGAGAAGGCCTTTTCCCACACATCCAAAGCTTCCTTAAATTACACTTACATATTACATTTAGCTTGTACGTCAAGAAACCCACGGGAATTTCCTCTCAAACTCCGACCAGGGTTGTTTTCGTAGGAAACTGATCAAAGGGTGCTAAAGGGACTCGCTATGCTCAAGACAATGAGAAGTATATCCTATATAGTTCTACATAGATATGATTATCTAATCCTTCCTCGAGGTAAGTATATTTTCTTCGTGCTCCTTCCAGAGGCGAGTGAGCGAGAAACCCCGGCCACTCCGACCCTCCTTCACTTACATTAATTACGTTACGGTAGTCTAGGTTCCTTAAGTCTACAACACACAACTCGGCCACTCCAGTGAATCCTACGAGCTAAGAATACAGAAATTATCCTATCTTATCAACTAGGTTTACAAGTTCCAACCATCCACACACACAAAGAGAAGAAGAGTGAAAAATCTATTTTGTATCTTCACACATGTTCTATACATTGTAATTAAGTCATCTTGTTGCGGGATGTGACACAACAAATAATTTTCTTTAGATGTACGACTGTGTTGCAGGATTGAGAGTCTCTAAAACTACATTTCCTACGGCCTTAGCTTAGCATTAAGTTTAGTAAAAAAAAGTTTACAATTGAGAGTCAATTCCATGATGTTGACCATGGATACATGGATTGACATCCAAGAGTGAGAGAACTTGACATTGAATGTCAACCACTGGCGTCGCGCCTCCTCCTCATCCCCCAAACACATGGAGAGACGAGGAAGGAGCTTGTGAGGAAATCCATTTAAAATTGTACATTGATTCAACATCGCCGGTGGACTGAGAGGAACGGGGCGCCCGGGTTTAAATTAGATTGTTCCTTGGCTGATTGACTCGAAAGAGATGATTGACAAAGTTGGGCTCTCCGCTTCTCTCATGTCCCCCCAATGATTCCTTGCACACGCAGAGAGACTCCTCTCACGTCTTCTACATTACTCTCTTTGGAATGGACTTCTTTTACAATTTACATCTGTTCACTCAGAGGGGATTGGAGTTGGTGTGGAGTCAGACGCCGTTGCAGTCGATCTCGACGATGTCCTTGGGCACGTCGACGAATTGATAAACCAGCCGTTGGCCGTCCACCTTGGCCAAAATCCCTCGTTGGTAGTAGTACCTAAGAAAACAAATCTTAGTTCAGCCCACAAAGACAGCTTATAAAATACGAAAGTAAAAGGGGAAATGGAGGAATCTCCAGAACTGCGCCAGACGGTAGGGCAAAGGGGAAAAAGACAATAGGAGTCTGATGGGATCCAAGCACATAATAGACATACGAGCATACACTCCACTTGCTCAACCATTACACAAGTCCGGTCTGAAGGGAAAAAAGCTTGATTCTTATGTAGTGCACTTGGGGGTTTATTAGCGAATCCCCTCTGGCCATTTCCTCACAAGGAGGACAAAGAGGGAAATGAGAAAATCCTCCGTAGAAACTCTAATTAATAGCCAGCCCAGGATGCATGAAGGAAATTATGAAGTGGGGATGTTTCTGAGCCAAGTTCAGCTGGAGGAAAAACTTCTCTAATAGAGGAAAATTCATTTAATTACGCGCTACCAGCCCTGGTTCCACTAACATTAAGTAGATATAAGGAGCACAATGGTTCTTCACTTTCGCTCTCATTTATTTGATAAACCAAAGAGGAAACTGAAATTGAGCAAATTTATTCCCATCACATTGTAATTCATAATCAGCTCTTATTTTCTCATACAAGGTGGTGATAGTAATACATTTTTTAAAACGCTACAAAACGCTTTAAAAACGGCCTTACTTTTGAACCACTCGATACATTCGAACGGAACAAAAGAACAGATTTATTGCCAAATCATCATATTCAATTAATGTTGGGGACTTTGGCCGATGATTGGAAATGAGTTCCATTGCTGAGGGGATTGGATTCAATATCATATAAGGATTTTAGTTAGGAAATGCAATAATTTTCAACGGACAACTTGGTGGGGAAATCGTGCTATTAGAGAATTGTTCAAAAGGAGAAGAATCCTTGAAAAGAACGTTCTAAGCTGTTGGTATTTGTCAACTTGTCTCCCTCGCACAATTAGTGGATTATTGAGATTTTGTGAGTGTGGCAAAGTTGGGGATGTCTTGGAGGGATCGCTGGGATCGTTTGGCAAAGGCGGTGGGGAATTGTACCTCAACGCTCGGCCCATCGTCTCGTAATTCATGTCAGGTTTGTTCTTGTGAAGTCCCCAGAGCCTTGACACAGCTTTTGAGTCCACGAGCTTGAAAATCCCCTTCTCTCGGTTGGTCCACTTGATGTATCGAGGACAGTACTCCTTGTCTTGCAAGAGCTTGAGCAGAAACTCCCACAGGTAAGTTGTCGAACCTAGGGAGAGAGATGTTAGAGGCTGGTCGAGCGGGGATTCTCCGCGCCCCCGGACGGGGAGAGGGGAGCGCGGCGCGTGGGGAAGGTAACCTTCTCTGCTCTTCCGCTTCATAGGGCCGGTGTCGAGGCCCTTGGGCTTCCGGGACTTCTTCTTCATCCGCGGCGGGAACCCGAGCTCGGCCAGGTAGAATTCCTCCATGGAGGAGCTGCTCGAGGGACTTGTGGTCGCCGGCGCCTGGTGGATCACCGACGTCGGGATCGCGCCGCCCATGGAGCCCAGGTGATGCGGGTGGTGGCCGTGGTGATGACCGCCCAGCATCGGCGACGTCGGCGGGTTCCCCGACATCCCCCCGCCATGCCCGAGTCCCGGGTGATGTGGGAATGTGGGCGTCGAGGGGCTCGTGAGCTCGCAGTAGCCAGACGATAGGCTCCCGAACAAGTACCCATCTGACAAAAAAAGAAATTTAGTTAATTCCGAACAACCTAGGCAACCGAGACAAGGGATCCTAAAGAGCCAAAACATGAAAGTCAACTCCATCGCGATGAGGAGGAGCTGAAGGAGAATTCCCTCTATGTTCATCTTGGAATGGAAGAATTCAACGGCCCTTCACACATCCTCACGTTCTCCACGGATCAAAACCCATGGAACACACACAATTCCAAGACTCCAAGGAAGATAAGTGGAAGGAAAGAGGAACGGTTGGGTCAGTTCCTCGGCTCCCAAGTCAGGGCAGCGGAACTGTATGTTGGTCGTTCGTGAGGGAAGCGTGGGCGGAAGCTGGACACCTCCACTTGGAGCAACGGGGGAGGAGCGTCGTTCCACTCGGGTGCAAGGGGGAATCCACTTGTTCAAGGTGAGCCAGACAGGTGGATGGACAAATCCTTATTATTCTCCTTCGAGGAGGCAAAGTGACAGGAAAAGAATGACAGGAAGTCGGGGAAGAAAGAGACTCCCACTCCTCAGCTTTATCTTCATTTCCTAATTATTCGGATCATGGCGGGGTTCCCATGTCAATTCCCCTCTCCGGATGTGAACTGGGTGGTGCGGAGGCATAAAAACCAAATCCTCTTCATTCCCTCGTTCAAAGCCTCAATTTATTCCAATTGAGCTCTTTAACCCCTCGGAGAAAAAACCCCTTTGAAAAGAGTTAATTGAGTTGAAAGGGAAAACTGCGTTTTCTCACCCAACCGCGCCGAGTGTGAAAAGAAGAGGGAAAGTGAGAAAGGTCCATTAACAGAGCACCTATGCAAATCAATTGAATTGACCCAGCATATTCACAGATCACAGATCTCCTTGTCAGATGAGTAAAAAAAGGAAGAGCAAAAACATTTGTAGCTCCAATGGAACTACATTGGAAAATGGAACGCATTGAGAGTCAACTTGAGGAACTTCCCATTCCTCTGCCCAATGAAAAAAACTCCGGTCCGAATTCGTCCAATGTTCCCTTTTCCAGATTTGCATAGAGGTGAAGTTGGTCGGGATTTGCATAATAAAGACTCATTTGCCTTTGCGTCTTGGGAAGGCAAAGGGCGCCTGGGATCCTTTTTTCTCCACATGGATGGGGAAGAATTGGGTCGTGAAGGTCCCTTTTCCGCAGCTCGTTGTGTGAAGGCAAAAGCGGGTCGGAGAAAGCCCCACCTGTTGCTCCAAAGGGAGCGAAGGCTAATGAATTTTTTCCTCTCTTTTTTCACCTTCCCTCGAAGAGTTAAGTGGATGGAAAAAATTCCCCTTTCGAAACCCCAGTTATGCAAAATGAGTCCGAGAAACCTCAGAAGGCAAACAAAGAAAAGTTCCATGTGATCGGCTTCCTCTGAGTTCCTCTGCCAACCCGAGTTCCCCTCATTTCCGACCAAGGACAAATCACAATGAATTTCCCCCATGGAAATGAAGGAAACGCCAGTTCCCCCTCGCTTCCACTCCATTATTGGGAAAGTGATTAAGGCCTTTGAAAATCAATTTCTTTCCATTTCATCCCATAGCCCCAATTGTCTCAAGGAAGGAGACATTGGACTGAGCCATTCCGCAATTGGTCCATTGGGCGAAACATGGGGAAAAGGCTCGTGGGTTGGCCGTTAAGCAAAAAGGAAATGGATAACGAGAGTTGTTGCTCTGGAGAAGGAATCTCCTTGGCACACGCTGAGCCAAAGGAGAACACACCGAGTTCGAGGAAACAAAAACAGCGTTCAAAACAGGTTTTACCATTTTTCCCCTCAAAGCCCAAGGAAACACTCGAGTGTTCTTAGGGCAAGTGGGAGAAAAAGAGGCGAGATCAAGTTTTCGCAAAAGGAACATCTGGACCTTCCTTGTGAATCTCTGAGAATTTCAATTTGGGCGGATTGGCGTAAGTGGGAAAGGAGGCCCTGCGGGGAGATTCATCTCTTGCTCGGTTCATTTGCAAATTGATGAGGTTGGCGAGGTTTGGAAGGAGGAAAACTCGCTTGTTATTTATTTGCACTCGAGGGGCGGATGAGGGAAATGACGGGAAGGGCACCTTGAGTCCATCAGGGATCGGCACCTTCCTCCCACAGTCACCTAATCAGCCCAAGCGAATTTCCGAGTTGTGAGGAAAGTTGGAGGAAGACGGGAACCGAGGAGTCCTTCCTTCTCCGACGTTCCTCCGCGATAAACCATAGAGATGACTCAATAGGGATAAGTCATGGGGAGAAGGATGTGCGGATTGTTCGTGATCTCCTCGTCCTTGGGCTGGTCACTCACTCGGGAAAGAAGCACGCGGTTGCACAACTGGCATCCACTCCTTTTTCTCCGTTCCTCTCCGCTCAAACAAATTTCCCTCTCTGGGCTCCTGGGACATTTGGGAAATAAATGCTAATGCAATTAATTGCTCGGGTCTCCGTCACCGCGGAATGAGCCTCAGTGGAAATTAAGAAGCTCATTTGAATAAACACGCTCCAGTGCAGAACTCGACACACTTGGGGGTCCAATTGACTTGGATTTGAAATTGAAAGTGTCCTCGTTTGAGGGAATGCTAAGATTGGCGAGCCGTGAGTTGCTCGCGGGAACTCTCACGACACCCCAGAGGAGCATCAAGCCAGCCTTCAATTAGCAAACCCGCGAGTTGGGCGGAAAAACCATTCCTGGAACCACTCCACGTCATCACCCCGTCATTCCCCCAGCCGACTCAAATCCCCTCACCCAAAGACGCCAATATTCCCCGCTTATAAACATACACGAGGGAAATGAAAATATTTGTAATTGTGGGATCAGCCTCAAAGATCCTCCATTGAATGTACAACGAGTTTCGACTGAATGGAGGATTTGATCCATTTCGTCTCCTCATTGGGATATTTCTCAAGAGAGAAGGAGTTGTGAATCCTTGGAATGTTTTCATTTCAGTGTCTCGGGTCTGATGGGAGATAAGGTGAGGAGTTGGATGGTAGTAATTCCAGATAAGTGGCGTTGGTCCGCCAAGCAGCTCCGACTCTTTTCACGTTGCTCTGACGATGGACAAGGCAGAGGTTCAAAGACTCTTTGACTTTGAGGGACGCGAGAAAGGTCGGGAGTGCAGAAACCGGCAAAGCAAATGCAACCAACCAGCTGCCATCCCCATCCACCTCTCAGGAAAAATCAATTAGCCTAAACCGCATCTTCGTCCACTCCCATGGCGAGGAAAGGGGGATCTCTAAATCAATTAATGACCATTTGATCCATCAAGGGGCCAAAGGGCCGAAGGACCAGAAGAGGCAAATCATTCCGCTTCCTCCGTATCTCCATGGAGTCATTATCCCCCATTTCCTTCTTTCGCAAATCCACTCGTCCCCACCACCCTCAGCAGAAAAAGGGAATGGAAGAAATGTTGACGCGAAGAACATGAAAATATAAAACATGGCAATACGTACATTCCCCCTTGTTAGCGAATGCCTTTCATCATCAAACCACTTTTCATCGTTCGAGACCATTATCGATATTGATATGAATGAACTTCGCATAAATGCCCTTGACACTCCAGAGACAAATCCACATACATGCCATTTATCATTGAGTCATTTATCCCCATCAGGACTCCCATAAAAAACCTTTCAACTCTCCAATGCCCCAAATTGCCCCGCACGTTGTATCTCTTTAATTCCCCATGTGGCTGGATGAAATCATTTCACTGCCATTTATAATCCAAATCCAAGATGACGCCAAAGGAAGAGATCGCTTTGTCAAATCCTTGAGAGCTCCTCTTGAGGAACCAATTCCAATCAAGTCCTCTCACTTTCCCTTTCACCCCAAACAAGTCTTGAAATAAACCGACCTGACCCAACTCATTCCTCCAACAGCTTCAAATTCCCACTAACATACAAGTCCTCGTATTTCACTTGCCATTTCATCCCAGCAAGATGAAGTAACCGGAACGCAAATGTATATAACTAGCCAAGGTCACATTCACTTCAACGTTGAGCCAAAGGCATTTGATCCAGCTGTGGTGATCAAAGCCTCCAAACGATCCTCATTCTTCATAATAGAGCAATGAGGAATTGCGAGAGAGATTCTAGCGGTGTGGGAAGAAGGGCCAACAAGGTTCGTAGAATTCGGAACGCGCCATAGAACCAACTTGACTCAAATGCGTGAATTTTACCCGTTTCTTGAGATCCGAGTGGAGATGATTGGGAGGTCCGAATCAACTCCTTGGCATCTCTCCTCATCTCCTCATGTGAATGAATGGTCGGAGAGGTTTTTCACCAACGTCCATGAAGGATTCACCTTCCTTAACCTTCATTCTTCCTGTTTATTTATTATTGAGGGCTCTTGACTCGGGTGGTTATCAACGTGGGAGATAGGAGGCTAAGCCTCTTCAGCCAACCCCTCCTCCTAATGAAAGTGGGAATAAATTGGTCCGACAATAAATATAGTTACGGGGCGGGGAATAGTCCTTCCAAGGATGGAGGTGCGGAGAAACCCTCTTGTCAGACCCAGGACTCGTAAAAACTCCCAAATTGGCGGATCTCCGGGGGAGGCTCCGAAGGACTCAGCAAAGTGAGGAAATGAGCATTCGCATTCGCACACTCGGCTCAGTGGAAGCTCAGCCTTGAAAAAGGAGTTTGACCCACACACATTTGGCTTGCGAATTCGTTGCGTGGTTTTGAGTGGTTGGGCGGCTCCACCCTCCCACCCTCTCCCTCGGCGGGTGAACCAAGTCCTCATGGAACCGGGAACTCCAAAATAGGCACAGCCACCTTGAGACGGCCACTCACCTCCGCTACGACAAAGGAAACACCTTTCCATCCCATCCAAGAAAATCCACATCTGGCCCCCCACGTCCCGAGATGCCTAACCTTGGAGATGGACACGGCGGTAGACAACCTCTCCAGCTTCGCAATCTCCGGAATGCCAGCTACCTCAAGGACAACGCGCCCACAACTCCCAGAGACCAGGGAAACGGGAAACACCATGCTCAAATAAACACCAGTCTCCCCAATTCCATTCTATCCAGGGAAATGACAATCATCTGCTTTGTCTCAATCTCTCAATCCAGAGCATCCCCTTAAATTCCCTTCTCCAGAACGTGGATGTGGAGCGGATGCTAATAACGGCCCATTGGGAGTCTGACCTGTAAACAATGGACCAATAAATGATGGTGATTGTGGAAGAAATAATTGCGAGTCATTACAGCATCCTCCTCGCGGCGCTCGCCAGAGATTGCAAACCTTGAATGACCAAGTTGTGAAGTTCCCCTGCATTTGCCAAAGTCATTGCCCAAATCCTTGCACACACCAGAGACATGGAGGAGTGTTCGTGAAGTTCCTCTATGAGCTAACCAACTTCAGCCCCTTTCCCGACCTCATTCTTCCTCACTAACTTGACCCAAAAAGCGAGAGTGGGCCTGGGAGTGCAGAGCGACCTCATGTTGGGGAATAGGAGTTCCCTCTCAATGCGCGCTGAGGTGGAAAGGAGCCTCCAATGCACCAACGTCTCCCAATGCTCTTCAGCAGGAATCCCCTCATATGGAGATACACTCGTAATGAAAGGCGTAAAAAGTTGTCTAAGGTTCCTAGTGGCTTCCAAGGGAACCTGTCTTCTCCTCTCCCATTCCCTCCATTGTCCGCCCAGAGTCACGCCTCGGAAACACGGAGCTCCCTGGACTCCCCCTATTTACATGCACAGGTCTCTGGCATGGAGTTCCTCCGGAGGAACCAACAATGAGTCAGGAGATTGCTCGGAGGAGCCAAAGGCGAATAAATAACTTTTTTCCCATCCAAGGAGATTCCTCAACTCCACTGTGGTTTCTTTGAGAAAGAGAGGCCCTGTGGAAGGCAAAGGAGCTCGAAGAGGTGGACAACACGGGCGGAATGGAGAGTCTAGTAGAAGTTTAGCGATGAAGGACTCACACCATTCCCCATCACCCTTCGTCCAACCCGACCAACAAACACCCACAAATGAATCAATTATCACAATATTAAACTTGGCTCGTCGACGTGCTCAACCCCGAACTGGGATTTGAGCCTTCATTTTGTTTAGCGAAATGCTCACGGAAGGGACAAGTTTATATTTTTCACAAATCGTGGTTGGAAGGGAGAAATCTCACCGCAGGATTATTTCCCTGTCAGGACATCAATACACATTTACAAATGAGTGTAATGACGAGGAAGGCTTACTAATTGATATCTTCATTTTTAATGAGAATGTAAACAGAGGAGTTGTTTCGGTCAAACAAGAGGCTGCGGCGAAGAAATCTAAGCGACACTTCCTTTGTCTTCCACACCACCATGGGCCAAAAGGGAAGATGAGGGAAAAGTGTGTCTGTAGGAAAACACGAGGAAACCTCATCCTGTCTTGGGAGTTCAAGTCTCTCACGCTCCTCGCCACAGACTCGCCTTCATTAAAGGACCACATCCTACAAAATTACCGACTTTATCTCGCTAAATACGAATTTTACGACCTGGCCAGCTCAGAACAATTCCTAAAAATATTATTTCTACTCCTTTTCCTATGGATCATTAGACGGAGCTCGTAACTATGGGCAAGAATGGGGAAAATGAGATTAGAAATTCCCACAATTACAATTTCCTTTTCTCTGAACAAGAAGGGTGAGTCGAGGCCCTTTGAGTTCTCACTTGGAGAAGAATTGTAGCGGGGTCACCTGCATCATCTCTTGTACAAAAGGGTCTGTTTGGGTTGAAGGGGTCGATGGACAGCGGAGTAAATTTGGAACTTGTCAATACCCCTCAAGCTCAAGGTTCCGCCCGTGGGAACTCATTTTAAATATTATTATTAGCATTGGTTCACATCTGTGAAATTGGGAATCGGTAAGGGAAGAGAGGCAGAAGGAGAGAGCCGAAGGAACGAGCCATGGAAGAAGCCTGTAGATGAAAAAGGGCTTGCGTCAACAAATCCAAGTTCTACGATTACAAGAGAAACGAGTCATTACTTAACCTAAACCTTAGCTGCACCAGTGAAAAACGAGATGTCGACGATTAGACCATTGGCCTTCGCAAGGGAACTTGTGACATGGGGGGTTGTTGAGAGTTGAGGAAATTGCTTTGGCTCTTGATCTCGCTGCGGAATCGCTTACCTGATGTGTGTTGTCGTGAGAGTGAGTAGGGATGTCTGTTGTTGGAGTTGATTTGACAATAGGGAGAGGAGAGGTAGGCCGAGACTCCGCCGATTCCCGGGCTGGGGCTATCCGGTGTATGTGGAGCTGGCACTGGAAGGCAAAACCACATGAGAAACAAAGGCCGGAAATCATCCCGACTTTACATACAAAGGTGAGTGTGTTTGATGGGGAATGAAGAGGGACTGGATGGCGAAAGGGGATCCTTTTTCACGTCCGGATGAATGGAACAGTGTTTGAATGGAAATGGACCGACGACCTCGATTGGAACTCGGATTCAAAATGAGTTCTACCTGATGAGGTGATAAGAGGGAAATAAAAGCAAGAGTGGAAATGAACACATCCTCCGCATTGAGGACGCCCTTGTGCACGCGGAGTAAAAAGAGACCCAAATGGGAGCGCAGATCCCCCACACACCAAACTCGCTCCTCATAAGGACTCAACCTAGACCCCATTAAACAACACGGGCGAAAAGGGTCGAGGAATCCAATCTCCCCGGATCCGAAAATCCCCCCAAAACTCGCAATCTTTCAAATTCTTGTCCATGGAGGCTCATTGGGGATTTTTCGAGTGACGAGTGCGGAATTCCATGAGAGAGAAAAAGTGGAGGTCGCTACAATTTTCATTTCCCTTTCCGGTCCCCGCAATGGGAATTTGGGGAGGATCCTCCCTATGCAGAGATACGTGGAGTCATGAACAACTTCACTACTGACTCACTTAGCTACACAGCACTCATAGGCAATTGAAACCCAATTGGAAGATGCGGATCATCAACGACGTCTGGACCCAATGAACCAAAAAACCTCACCTTCTCATATTTTTATTATTATTACAGCTCTCCTCTTCACTCCGCTTGAGGGATCGTTTAAATTCTTCGCTCAACTAATCTCCAATTTCACTTCTTTCCAAAAACCACTCGTTTAAAATAATTCCTTTCATCTTTCTTTCTTTCATCCGAAAGGAATTAGGTTTTATAAAAGACAAGCAATTAGTCATTTTTTCGTTTCACTTCCTCACCAGGACAATTGAAAAAGGATGATAATGACAATATTAGAGCTCAAAATTTCAAGGCGTGAAATCGGATCATTCGGTTGTTCCGACTCCGCGAGCTCAAATCTAATTCCCGACTCGACTCTCCGACAAATGTAATTTTGAAAGGAAAAGAAGTGGAAGGAAGCATTTGGAATGATTAGATGATGATCGTGGAGTGTTTGGTGGGGAGTTTAATGCTTCACCCTCAGTAAATCCTTTCACACGAGGAAGGACTTCCGGAAAAAATAACTCACTCTTTATTGCGCCTCCCCTCATCCTCAATCCATTTTGGAATTCAAGTTGCAACCGCCACTTGTGGTTTCCTCTCAATTCATCTCACTTTCAATCCGCTATTGCACTCCCAGACCAAAATAAACTACCTTTAACATTCCCCACTAATCTTAACCATTTTCAATAAAAAGGCCCTTGAAGCCAATGAAAGTCACTTAATTGTCAATATTTTTCCTATTCAAATTGTCCTCATCCTCCAAAGGAGTAAAAAATCCCAATTATTTGATACTTATATACATAGTAACTACTTGATGCGAAATATTCAAATTTGGCTATAACCTGATTTTCAATTTCATTTCAACGATTTTCTGGGAATTTTGGCGCATAATTGGGAAAGTAAATAGACTCCTCGGGGCTTCTCAAGGAATTAGTGAACGGACGAGGGAAATAACTACGGTGGAAATTAACTAACATATTGCATCCTGGAAGTCTTTTAATGGCTTTTCCTCCAATGGGCCTTCAAAGCCCCTACAAAGAAATTCCCAAAGAGGTGGAAAACATTTTCTTGGTTTTTGTCCCCTTGGTCTTCCAGCGATTCGGTTCAAATGTGAGAAGTTCTCCAATGAGTCAATGAAATCTCCTTTAATTCCCCTCATTGAATGAAATCTCCTTTAATTCACCTGATTGACCCAAACAGGTGGTTGGGTTCTTGTTTGCTTGATCGAGTTCTAATGGTCGTTCCATTTTTGTCCTTTTATTTGTCTATGGGGTAAGCGAGGGGGGAACGGGGACGCGCCGCATTCCGCGCAAATATTGCTTTTCCAAGAAGGCGATAAGGGGGAATGGGAGTAAAGAGATACGAGGCCTCATGGATTCTTTTATTGTCTTACCGGGGGTTGGTTGGAGTCGAGCTTTGGTTTCATCATTTGACGTGTGGCCGCTGCTGCTGCTATCCACGTCAGACACGCCGCTGTCTGCAGGACTCGGAGGAAGTGATCCTAAAAGAGAAAAAAGTCTTAGCAAACATCCAACACACATCCTTCGCACGTTTCGCAAAGGAGGAATCCCCTTGCAACGGATGAACACGTTCGTCACAAAGGAAAATATTGAAGGCGAATCTTTTAATTGGCTCCACAGTCACATATGCCATATATGCAAATGGTGGTTTGCTCGAATTGGTCAACAAAATACATAATGATTAGAGCAAATGCATGTGAGGGATATGACATTTAATCAAGTAGCCTATCAATCAATTTATCTATTAGGATTATTCCTTCATTAGGAATCCTCAGAACATGATCACAATATAGCGAAGTGAGAATGCTATGTTCGTGCCATATCAAGAATCTTTCTAAATGCCAAATGTGTGTTTGTGTATTGGCCATTGGTGGAGCTTAAGAATTGAACAACTGCTCACACACACACACACAAACCCCTGTGTGTTCAGATGCAAATGGTCATAGAGAGGAGGAGATAAGATATAAAAAATCGCACTCATCAAAAACAAAATGTGAAATGTACCTACTTTATTTATTTTCCAAAGGAGTCGTTGTTGTCGTTGGGGTTTCTAACTATTATGCTTACTACTTAAAAAGTGCCTTTGTGTATGTGTGTGTACTTTATGCCGCGGAGGGTCTTGTTGGCTAATTGTCCTTCTTCTGGGAATAATGAGAGTAATTTGATTCTCCGTTGAGGCTCGTCGTTGGCCCAAATCCTCCGCGAGTCCTCATAACGTATTTCCTCAAAAGTGCCTGAGATATGCCCCGCCACGATGGAGGAGGGAGAAGAGTTGAAGGCCGAGTTTGGCAAGCGGAGAATGGCGAATCCGTGCATGATCACCAGTGGAGATGGAAATGAATTACAATCTCCCCAGGGCATAAGGCCTAACAATACCCCAATGACGCAATTAAAGAAGAGGCTTTTCAAGAAAGAGCACAAGGTAAGATCAACTCCTCACCTGCAACACTCTCATTATCATTCCCAACCTCCCCTCACTTCTCCTTTGGCGAATTGAAAAGGGAAGTGAGCGGACTTTTTGAGTCTGAGAGAAAAGTGTCGCTTGATGAGCTGCGCTTGCAAACCACAAAGGAAAGGAGCCAATGCAAGTTTGCGAGAAGAGAAAAAGTGAAGATAATGAGAGCTTGACAATCCGCCGTCGAGAGGAGCCAAGGAGTTAAAATCCAAAGTTGCTAACAGGGAATTCTTCCAACAAAGGAAAAAAACTTGGAACATGAGAAGTTTCGCTTCGGAGTGAAGGGAAATTGCCATTATTACTCTCATTATTATCATGATTACGCGTCGGTTCTTAATGCTGAATGAGATTCCTTATTTTCTGAGCTCTTGAATGAGACTCATCTCCAAAGTGACGGAGGAGATCATAAAAGAAACACACGTGGAAATTCCTCACCTTCAAACGAGAAATGAAAAAGATGAAAATCATATTTAGAGAAAAAAATAACTCGGCTTGCATAGAAAAGAGACGCTCTTGATTATTCCTCACAGAACACACCAATGCATTCCAACCCAACTTGCATCTCCACGCGTCCCGCGTTGGGGATAAATGAGCATTTTCTCATGGATTATCCTCAAACATCAAATCTCATTATTGGGCATAGTTGTGTAGAAAACTCTCTTTGTAATTAGGCCGAAGGATGAAAAATATTTATTTTGTTTCCTCCACGTGGTTCGTTGCACGTGGTCTTAATTACCTGTTGAGCCCGTTGTGTAGGGAGGAAGTCGGTGAGCACCGAGGATGCCATTGGGAGCCCCTTGCAAGGAGCTGAGAAGCGGCGAGGCACCAGGATGATGATTCAATATCCCTTGCAATAACGTCCTTGGTGGAGAAGTCCTCGGAGATCTTTGGCCTTCCAATTGCTCAAGAAGCCCTGTCGGAGCAATCAATCTCACTCCGCTGGCCGTGTCCACTGCAAAGAAAAATAAACACCATGAGCGCCTATGTCAAAAAATTATTGTTCCAGGCATTTCATTGTGCCCACAAAGCAGGGTTGGAAGTGGCACATTGCCGAATATATTCAAAATGTATATATAAGGAGTAAATGTTCATCCATGGGCATGAATAAAAGCAAGGATTTGTGGAGGAGAGTGAAAGAAGAGCCATTTTTGAATGTGTGTATGAGCCGAGGCGGGAGGTGTTTTTTGCTTGGGTAAATCGGGTTCTCCGCCCCTCCTGACTTGATGAGTCATGGGAAGTCGGGGGAGGAATAAAACGTGATGGTTCGACCACTTTGTTCTCTTCCTCTTTCAGGAAGGATGATGAGGTTGATAGGTAAAAAGCGGAGGAAAAGCGAGGATCTCAAGGCCAGCCGAGGCACATAAAAGAGAGATGAAGGTTTTATCTCGCGAGCTGGAATGAAACCATGATCACCACATTAGCCTTGCTACACATCCCGACCCATGAATTAGGCGGAGAACAAACGAAGTTCGTGCGAAGGAAGATGAAGAAATGCCCCCCGGCCCCCAACGTCGCTTCGACGAGGAAGGAGAGCTACACAGCTCGCTGTCCAGTCGCTGGCCGTGAATCCTCACAATTACTATCCGTCTCCACCGATGCACATCGATGTGGGGAGATGGGCATACACGTGCGAGATCCTCAACGGACTCGTGAAATCAGAGCTGGAAATGAACATTTCCCAGCCGCCTAATCACACCGTCTTGGATAATGGCTGGAATATTCTAACGACCACGATGCCTTGGAGCGGAAACTCCACAAACTCCGGAAATCATCCACAATGGCGTGGGCAAGAAAGTACAATATTTAGACAATCCTCGGCGGGTTGGCTATCAGGGTTGGATCTGAGGAGCTGTGGGAGCCTCTTTTCCCACCACTTCCCCTTCGACCATATAGCCTCCTCTGGAAACCAAGGAGAGTTCTACCTCAATGCTCATCAACCTGCCCAGGCAGGAAAAAAATACCTGTTCCATGCTTCCTCACTTTTTATTCTTCCTTCGCATGAGAGGCCTTCCATCATCTCCTAACCATCCACGGAGCTCTGAGAATTTCCAGCCAAGTAATGAGCCTCCACGAGGCCTCCAATCCTCCCTCAGTGTAAATAAATAGGGAAACTTGGAACGTCTCACTCACTCCCAGTGTAAAAAGAATGTAAAAAAAGAGAAGAATGGAAGTGTCTGGGTTGCATTTCACGTGACGTGGTGGGGGAGACATGTGGAACAAGTCCGAGACTCAGGAGGTGGATTGGTAAAAAGCGGGAGTTTCCCCGGTTGGCTCCATACGCCCAAGAAAAACAGTCCTCGTCTCTTGCCACCTCGACGAGCCGAGAAGAAGGGTCAATTAAAAGCCCAAGTGCTCCCCGAGTGCCTCAAAATAAACAAGGGCCCATGTTTAGTTTTCCTTCAAGGGCCCAGACGAGACCAGGGGAACTAGGGCGATGGGCGAGAGGAAACAAGCGTTCGACCTGTTCAACCTGTCATAAATACATGGGAGAGCGTCTTGGGAAACGTGCACATCCTCCCCTGTGTGAATGTGAAACGAAGCGAAGCATGAGATCCGGTTTTCATCTCTCAGCTCTCGACTGTCACTGCTTAGCCTTGAGTGCGAGCGTTGGCTCTTCCCTCCTTCCGCCCCCCGCCCCCCGTCCGAGGAAACCCCCGGAGGAAACACTTTCATTCCACGCCTAACGCAAGGCTCTGACACAAGACAGGATGACATAACAAGTCTCCCAATCATTGGCACAACACCGCCAAGACTTTCCTCACCACCATGACATGTTCCGCATGGAGCGTCCTTGCGTGAGAGCCCGATGTTCGGGCATCAATGGCCTCATTCCCCCTCTCATCCCCATCGATTCGGGATATTAATAAGTGAGTGTGGAGCAACGGGCCTTTGCGAGGGTCACTCGTCCTTAATTTGGATGTGTGGGGTATGCGGGAGAATGTGAGTTTGCTCGCATGGGGCCGTTTATATGGCTCCTGGATCTGGGCAGAAGTGGAGCATTCCACTGACCTACATTCCTCTCCCGACCTCCTCACTCCGGAGACTCACTTTCCGTTCCATAAGGAGGAAGTGGCGTCCCATCGCCGCTTTCTTGACCTATTTCCACACACCCACCATCTGCCCTGCTCGGACACACCTCCCGCCGAAGGAATCGTCCCGCCGAGTCGTCCACGACGCCTGGCCTAATCCTCAATGTCTCCCCTCTCCCACTGGCATACCTAGACCCCAATGAGGCCCACGTCCTCTTACGCAATCACATCGGAGTGAGTTATCAAACGCCCAGCACATGATCACTCTGAGATGCAAAGCCCCACAGATTCCCTCAGCTCCTCTCCATTCAAATGCATTTCCTATGCACTCGTTGGAGTCTCAACCAGGATCATTCACTCCAATGCCAGACTCGGATTCCCATTCATTCTTTCCGATCTCTTGACAAACAAGGGTTTTGACTCAGAGCCCAATTCCTCCAGTGAGTAATGGATTGAAGGAAGGAATGGGGCCTTGGCTTCCTCAATCCGTTGGCCTGCCATAGGGAGATAATGGCATAAATTTGGGATTGGATCTCTCCAAACTCCCATCGACCTCGAGGATTGCCAATAAATGGGTCGAATACTTCAAGAGTAATGAGAGCGAAAAGAAAAGAGCGTCGTTGGGGGAAGTGAGCCAAATGAGATTCAAATTGGCAATTTAACACACATTAAAATTTAAAGTTAGAGGGGCTGGAGAACCGGAGATTAAATCCATACATTAGACACACCACGACCAGAGCCCCATTTTTGTCAGGCCGATTGGGATGAGAAAGCCCGGACTTGGAATGGAAGGATTCCTCAACTCCCTTCTCAACCCATCCACTTCCAAACAGAAATGATGGGGATGATGAAGGCGGTGATTACGCCAATAGGAATTGCACAATCAATTTCCCGACATCCTCTTGTGTCAATCTGAGTGAATGCGAACAATCCCCATGTGTCTACACCTCGCTAAGACAATTAAAACTCCATTATGCATAGATGAGCCACACATTCACGAGGAAAGAATTAATGGCTCATTGAATAAGAATAGCATTTGCTCCTTGGGTCTCATCATGTCCATTTGGCTCAATTGCTGAGCCCAGTCAACTCTGAACAGGAAATTCACATTGAATTATTATTTGGATTATTTCATTTGCAGAATATAATCGCACTCCTGTCTCGGCCTTCTCTCTTGGACATTCTTTGAGAGCGAGTTGTGGGAGGTGAAGCGAAGGAATTGGTGAGAAGATGACTGCGGTTGAGAAACCTTGTGAAATTGGGGCAGAAGATTAGAAAGGGGAAAAGTTAAAAAAATCATTTGGCGTATTTGGCCGAATAAGGCCTCAATCTTCCAAACACACTCGTCGGAGTTCATACGGAGCGTGTAGCTGAGATGTGGATTTGGCAGTGGGAGTCGAAGAGGGAGTTTTGAATTTGCCCACGGAGGTCTTTCCCTCCTGTTCCTTCATTTGTTGGTAATTGGGCTTGGAGATTGGAATGGGATTCCATAGCCTTCGCCTCATTCCCATTGAAGTGGATTGGAGAGGCTGGGTGGTTTAAAACCCCTTCTCTTCCACATTGCTCAACAGAGCTACTCGCCATTCCAAGACTCCAAATAGGCCATGGATGAACACACACTCTCCACACATCCAGATCTCTTTGGAAATACGTGCAATTGCGGAGACTTCTTTCCAAAAGTGTCATTAGCATGGGGAGGCGAGGGGACCAGCAAAAACGTATATTTAGGAGGATCTGCTTCTTTAGGAAAGTAAAAATCCAGTTCTTTGGACGAGACAGTTGACAGAGGAGACTGTCAAGCCTGTTGTAAAGTTTATGGTCAAACATGTGGGAGGCTCGAAGAGATGTGAAATTGAAAAGGAGAGTTTTTTGGTCGCGATTAGGAGTTGGTCAAAGGAATGGTCTTTATGAGCCAAGTGACCCAATTTGATAGTGGTGAGTGGAGTATGTGTCTAATTAGGTCAGGTCTGCTCGACTACCTCACGCACGGCTCTCCTGCACACGGGCTCAACAGAGGGTCGGTTACACTCTCCATTTCTTCTTACGCCATCCCCCACACACTACAATGATCTCATTCCATCTCAAGGTTTCCAAGAGGAAGAATGGGACTGCGAGGAACTTCACTTCCTCGACTCCTCGATAAGACTTCCACCACATCCACATGCATCTAATCGGAGGGAATTGGGAGCACCGAGGCTCAAATGCGCATTCAAGTCAAGTATCCTTATAAATATACTGAGACGAGAACGTTGTTTGCAACTTCCCCTCCTTCCTCCTTTCCAGATAAAGCCCAATAGAGAATGATCAATATGGTGCATATCCCCTGTGCCTCATCATTGTCACAATTGATTTTTTGAAATGATTCCTAGGACGGCGGGGGGATGTGTGTCAGTGGGACAGCGAAAGTTGAATGGGGTTCTCCATCTCCCAACACATCATCCTCACTCTCGCTACTTGTTCTTTCACCCTCAACGGAGCAGCTTGGCCGTGTTGAAAAAACCTCACAAGTAGAGGATCACTTTCTGCCACGAAAAGGCGAGCAAAGTCCATGAGACCAAGACCCGAGTTCCCAAGATGAGAGCTAATGAGTTGAGGCCGCAACGGGGTCTAGAGGAAATCGCGTAAGAGTGTCGCTACAACACCTAACATCCTTCTCCGCTCCCTCTTCCCGTCAATCCAACAAAGGGAACTCATCAAAGAAGGTAATTAGCGATGACTCAACGTCGGTTCCCATCCATTTGAAAGGGAGTTTTGAAAAGTGAATGTGAGAGGGTCAAGGACTGAATGAGTTCATTGGGCAACTCGCTTGTGGACATTCAGTTTGATCGCGAGAGTGAGGAATCGGCAACTTCCTCGTTCCCTCCCATCTCCTATCACATGGAAGAGGATGAACTTTGGGACTCTAAGAACTCCCTTGGATTTCCAAACCCCATAAACCACTTTATGAAGGGAGTAAAGATGAAGGAGATGGATTTAAAATGAAAATCCCGGGCTGAGAGAGATGGCCCATAAAAGGAAAGAGCATTTAATTCTCTTGAGCGGGGGAGTTGGCTTTCCTCTTTTGTGGCGGATCGTAAAAATGCGATGGTTAGTGGAGTCCGGCGGGTGGAAGTGGGGAAGGGCGGCCGCGCACTTGAAACTGGACTACTAGGTTACCCCGCTGCCAGACACTTGACAAATACGAACGGTGATAGGCATAGCGAGGCGCGTTCCAGTTTCCGTGCCCATTACCTTGGACAAAGTCGAGACTCTTCCGAGCGGAGATCGATAGGCGGGTGACGTCAAGGGCCTCATACTATACAAAACCATTCACGCTATTTTGGGGGTGTTCTCATCTCATCTTCCATTGTGGTAGCGTAGTAGAATGGAATGATCTTCCTCCAGGACTCCTCACATGTCTTCACACGAGACTCGAAATAAATGGTTCACGGGAAGAGAGATTAGGCCGTTCCCTTCTCGGAACCACGGGACAAACAAGCTCAATGTCAAACTCACATCTCACTCCAGTGCAAGGCACAGATCTCACACTCGCTCCGACACTTCGCTCAAAAACGCTAAATCTCGCACTTGACAAATAATCTCTGACCATATAAAGAGCCCCTTAATTCCCCAATCAATGGCTCCAATGGCTCATCAAACATCCTATATGTCCACCAAACTACCAGCCCAAAATTTCGACTAGGTTGAATCCCATAACATCTAGTCTGCCTATACCTGTAGTGTATTTTTCTCAAAATTTCAATAATATCTAGTGTATGGTACAAAAATTAGGACCAGGCTACAGCCTGGTCAGACTGTTCCTGGCTACGCCACTGCATATGTCCCCAACTATTAATCCAAGGATGTTGCGGCCACGGCAACTCATTTGCCTCACATGCAAATGCCAATAATGGATCCTCGATTTCTTATGGAGAAGATAAGGCAATTAAAAGGCCTCTCAAACTCTCAATTGGAAATTATGAATGTAACAAAGGCGATTTCCCCACTTTGGCTTCTTCCATTCGTTACCATGGCATAGCACGCGGGGTTGCATAATAACTCCCAATATACGTGCATGGGGAATGAGAAGTGTCGAGCATTAATATTTACACTCGGCCCATTGGACTCATTCCATTGTCGAGGGCCTACATCCGCTGACGGAGGTGGGAGAGGAGCCAATGGTTTACATAAGGACAGGAAGGGTGTTTCTCCTCCTTCCCACCTTCCAATTTGATCACTTCCCTTTCCTCCCAACATCGGCGGCAATCAATCTCCCAAATACACCATTCCGAGTCTCGAGGCCGAGATTCCGAGGAGTCCTTAAAAAACGGGTTTTCATCTTCCTGGTATTCCTAGGAAATGAGGACCGTTAGGAAGGGCTCTCGTAGGATCCTCAGGGTTCTATATTGAGGTCATAGGCCCTCTCGAGCCCTTATCTTCCCTTCCTTGCCATGAATGAGGACTTTTCTAGGTTAACTCCCATTATGTGAAGCCGTAAACCTTGGGAAGAGGGACACTTAAACCATCCTGCCCCAGGGCCCCTCAATACACCTGACTCTGCCCTTCGCATTTTTCCGCTCCTCAAAAGGCCGACGGAGAAGCTGAGAGATACACACGACGACTCCCTTCATTTACTCGCCAGCCTCGACGGGAAAAGAGTTTTTTATCTTTTCCTTTACAAGGGATACTCATATCCTACGGTTCCTCTCATACGCCGCCTATTACACCTCCAGGGAGTTTAAAAGAATGAGCCTTTTGAGGAAATTAAAAATTAATCAGTATTCCTCCTCAACACCCTGCACAGGACTTGTAAGTAAGAGTTCCATTGATTTTACATGGCATAAGTAGTAAGATAAGTCAATGGATATAAGTAGTGAGATATGGAGGAAGCACAAGGGACCTCACCAAGGCTCGCTCATGTAATTCCAAAAGAGTTGAAATAAACGGAGGGCCTTGAGCAGGTACAGAAGCCCAACACTCGAGCCAAGGAACAAGGACAGGAGGAAGTTCAACTATTCCCATTTGACCATCCAGGCCTGAGCATTTGCTGGAGGAATGAATGTCTGGTGGTGGAGATGAAAACGAAAGGATTTGTCGCGATAAAGGCACATTTAGAATATTTAGGCTTTGGAATATCTAGTTAATTACTCGTGGTTAATGGCATGTCCTTCCTCCCTCCCATTATCCCTAGAACTCGTCCAAGGCTGGGCGGAGGGCTGGAAAACAAAAACAATTCTCGACTGGCTGATGCGGGACGCGGGCCGGCGAGAGTTGGCGATGAAAGTCTGGCCTACCTTTGGAACAGGCTTCTCATCCCAGACCAATTTCACTCCTTTTGGAAAAAGTGGAAGCTGCTCCTCGACCTTTCCCTCATTTCCTATGTGGCGGAGGAGGAAGGAGCGAATGAAGATCAAACACAACTCGTTATACGAGATGTGCATTCGAGAGAATAGCCGTTCCCATTCCGCACTCAAAATAAACCCTTCACAGCGAGTAAAAGTGACGGCGTTCAGGTTAGAGGAGGAATTCAAGCTCTTGACAAAAGTGATTAAGACCAAACACAGCTTTCAATTTCTATTTTGTAGGAAAAATGGAGGAAGTTGCTCTGACGTCCTTTATAATCTCATGTCCCTCTTTCATCATTTCCACGAAAAGACGAAAAGGTTCCTCAAAGTCTCAATTAATGAACCAAGGGTTTTCCGAGGCGAAGTTTCCCTAATTCCCTTAGGAGGAAGAATTGGGTGGGGAATTGGAAATATTCATATTCTTGATGATCTTCGAGGCCCAGCTGCGAGCCATGGAACAGCGAATGGACATTTTATTGACCTGCCTCAAAGACCAGAGCAAATGGTCCATATGCTCCCCACTAATCTCAGGACCAGAGTGGATGGAGAGATCCATTTATCTAAATAAAACACAACTCCCACTAAATATCAATAAGAGATTATGGAACAATCCTCTTGAATCCTCCAGAGACCCGAGGTGTGTGTGTGGTAATGAGGGGTGTCCTGACGAGACCTGGAGTTTCCGTCGTCCGAGAACTTGGTCAAACGAATGGGGCCTGTTAGGAAGTTCGGTAAATAATTGAAGATTCTCATCTCCGGGTCCTCCTGTGCTCATTAGAGATTCACTTTATTATTCCATTCACTCCCGCGCTCCTACAACCTCAACTTCCGTCATGAAAATGATAAATTCTCAATGGTTTTTCATCCATTTATTCTCGGCGAGGAATGACGGGGGCTGTTGATTAAAACCAGAGCCAGTTCCCCCATAATGACTCTTCTCCTTCTTCTCCGTCTTGGATGATCATTTCATAATGGGAGGCCTTTCATTCAGCGACATGGGCCTCATTGCTAATTTCAAGATCATGAGAACTTCCGAGTGAAACTTCCTCGTTCCCAAACAAGGATATGTCTCGGACTCGCTGGATCTTGTCCATGAGAGGAAGAGTGACTATGGAGGTCACCTATTTGGACGGAGTTGTTTCCCTAGGCACAAGAGCGTGGCGGGAGAGAGTTCCCACTCAACCAGCTCACCTTATAACTAGATCAACTTGCTCATCTCCTCATCCGGAGCCGGAGAGATCCGGAGAGCTCCGTCGTGCTTGGGAGAAGATGATGAGACGCGATGAGAGCCACCGTCCAACTTATCCCAATCGCCTTTCATAATCCCCGTATGCTGCTTTTCCCTAACCCTTCTGCAAGGATCACATGCGAACTCTCTCTTTCCAACTTCCAGCCCAATTCCTTCCATCTCCATCTCATCTTCACCCAACACTGCTCGCACGACTCCACCTTTGTCCACCTCCACTAATTTTTAATTAAGTTCCCTAATTGGCCAATTACATCCCTTCCCAAGACCACTCGCGGACAAAAGAAACCCCCATGGGAGAGCAGATGGAAATCTACTGGAGTCTCCAGACCACGAGGAAATGCATGGGCAAACACCCAACTTCTCAAATGAGGACTTAGACATGCAAGGAAAGAATCAAGAGGTGACTTACGATATCTCTTCATGAGAGACTTTTTGTACGCTTTTGGATTTATGCCCAAGTCAATGGGTTGGCCGTCGGAGTCGTCGGAGTCTTGCGGGGAACTACTGTCGCGCTCGTAGTCCTCACGAGCATCGAACATGTATCGGGAACGTCGGGGGAACTGGTAGGAAGAACTGGCACACGACCTGTCTCTCTTGGAGTAGCAACTGAGGTCGAGCGGTGCGGGGTCACCGCTGTCGCCCGAGTCCTCCGGGCTCTCCACCGAGTTCACTCTCGCTTTCAGCCCCATTTCCTCCATGTCTCTGAGTGTGGAAGGTGTCAATTGGCGGGGCGCGCCATGGGCTCTGGAACTTGTGGCAAGTAGAGCACTGTGGAGTGGAGGCTCAAGAGCGCCCACGAACGTCCTTCCCGACTGATCGCACAAGCTCGACTGAACCCCAGCCGTGGCGATGCGGTGCGAGGGGCGAGTCGGGGAAGAGGAAAAGGAGACCCACTGACTCACTTGCACCTCCTTCCACACTCTCCACCAATGTCCCAACCAATTCCCTTTCCTTCATCCTCGATTATACAACCCGAACCTATTTCCACATTTCCCACAATGCCCTTCTCCTCATCCTCCCAACTTCATCCCAAGTCATCACAATCCAGAGACAAAATCCAACAAAGTCCATCAACCGGAATCAACACAAATGCATCCCCACATCTCTCCAGCCACATCTCTCCAGTCTCGGCCATCCCCAAGATCCAAATGTAAGGTATAATTTAAGGCCCAATGCAAGGCACAGACTTGAGCCACCATGGTTCATAGCAAAGGCGCTCCAGATGAGAAGAGGATGAGTGTAAGGATGAGAAGTAGCAAGGGGCATTCTGCAATCCTGAGAGTTCATTGCGTCCAACGAGCCCTTCTCCTCTCACAGGTCGCAATCTCATGGGTTTGCACATAGGAATTGCAAGGTGGTCTGGGGCGTCTGAGAAATAGGAAATGTGCTTTCAACAGCGGAGTCCTATGACCAAAGACTCACATTTCCACGTTTCGTTATTCCTCCTGAGATGCACGAACGTTGGGCCGTTCTCGTCGTGGGAGCAATGTTACGACGTTGGCCTACAACTACTTTCTTCCACCCACCCTGACCCACCGTCATGAGATTGACAAAACCCTGTCATTTGCACCTCTTGACTCACCATATTCTAATATTTGCTACACAACATTTCCCAACAAGTACCTTCTTGAGAATGCGAAGCCTATTACTACTACATAACAACTCCAAGAGCCCCAAGGGATCCAAGCTTCAACAATGTGGATAAATGCCCTCAAAGAATCAATTCAAAACTTAGTGGGAAACAAAGATAGGGAAAACATCTTCGGCTTTCCGCTTTGGTTTGGTCCAAAAGACCAAACTCAAAGTCAGACCAAAAAAATTTCACGAAGGGAACGCACTATAAGTAGCTTGTAAAACCTGGAAGGAACTCCAGGAATCGAAGTCAAAGCATTTGAATGCGATTTGAGCCTCTTGACTTTGGCATGGAAGGAGGGGAAATGATGTTCCATGCATAATGAAGCGGTTCTCAAATTCCCGGGGAGGAGCCCTGCCCAAGATGAATGTCTCAACTGACCTGACTAATTGAGTGGATATGCGGAATAGATGAAGCGAGACACGAGGCTTGTTCTCCATCCCTCTGGATTCCTCCATAGTTGGAACCAGACTCGCCCATTTCTCACTTTGATCAGCCCTTCTTGACCATTCATCCACGTCTCCTCATTGAGGGAAATTAACCCGAACTCCCCACCATCGAGGAAACCAAGCTTGAGAAGGTCCGGATTAAAAGACGACTCAACGTTCCTCACCACGGGACTCATCAAGTGGAGCAGGGATCATTTGACTCATCAAATTATATAATTCTCCTCTACAATTCCCCCTTGGAGCTGGAAGACGTGAGCAAGTGGAAGTTCACAGTCCTTTATATCTCCAGCATTGAGAGTTAAGCGAATAATAAAAGGACTTTGAAATCAATGGGACAATTAACAGAAACAAAAACAATCTGGACTTGAGGAAGCGAGAAGTGAGAGGAACTCGAGAAATCTCACATTTCTGACGGGCTGAAGTGGATGAAGGGATTTCAGTTATCTCCAGTTCCTGTCCCTTAATGATCCTCTCATCCATTCTCACGATGGGTTCATTATCAAGGAAATGCACGAAGCGAGGTCAGATCTCCTTGGTGCAAAAGAGGGATTTCCATGGAGATCCAAACCAGACAAATGGTTCACTGGAGAACAACACGACGAGTGAGATTTGAATATTCCCGGATGGAGCCCAGAATGACATTTCTGACAAATGGTGAGAGAAGCCTTGGATGGAATTAAGAACCTTTCGCAATAACCTTTACGTCACCACTTATAGAAATCATTAATTCTCCTCGGATTTCCCACATGTGGAGGACAATTGGGGGAGACAAAGAAGTCCAGTTGGAAGACTAAGAATAAGCCCCGTCCATTTCCCTTTCAAAGCCATGTCGTTCTGGGATGGCATCTTTCCATAAAATCAAAGCTCCTCATCCGATTGATCCAAACAAGTCAAAAGACTTTTCCTTTCATCTCGCCCTCGTCGCCCTCGTCAAGGAATCTTGTATGGAGCATCTGGGGGAAACTCGAAATGCCCTCAGACTCACATTTCCTCCGTCCAAAGTCAACCAAATCCTGTCTTTTCATGACCAAAATTATTATTTGAAAATTTCAAAAGAAATCCCCCAATTCCACATTTTAAAAAAATCCAAGAATTGATCAAGGTTTCATCAATTTCAATGCTCAATGTATGAAATAGGTGAATGGGATCTTTCACCGTCCCCTCTTTCATCTTTGCTATTCAATGAATAGTTATTATGCTAATTCATTAAAAATGGCTTTTAGGCTTGATGAAAATGTGAAGACGCTCCGACGACGTTGAAAGGACTCATCTCTTTGACATTGGTCAAATTGCGCAGTCGAGTTGGTCGTTGAAAAATGCATGGAAGGTGTTTTCTTCTCGGGGACGGCAGAGAAAGCATCAAAAAGCATTACCTTTGGCAGAGGACAAGGGCGCATCACCCTTTAAATCAATAGGAAATAAGAAATCGATGGGAAGAGGCTCACCTGGAAAGAAAAATAAACATCGATTAGCACACAAAGTCAACACTTCAAGAGCCAAGAAGGAAATTATGCATTGCGAGCCATCGAGTTCCTCGACGCGTCTCAAAGTTCTTCGACGCGTCTCAAAGTTTCTTTCATTGACCTCATGCTCCGTTTCCCTCATGTAATGCCCTTGAAAACTTCAAAGCTCACACGAGACAAATGATCATTATTGCCAAATAACAAAAAGACTAACAAGACTTTGCCAAATCAATACTCCGAGTTTTCCCTCTAATATCGTTTTTCCATATTGAACCATATGTAAAAATGACAATTTTTTCATGTACTACACGCGTATGATAAACATGAGTGGAATGATCCGGGGTATTTGAATGGGGAATTAAATGATTTAAAAAATAAGTAATGATGGGAAATGAATTAGGATGTCAACGGAACCGAGCTCACAGCCAGACTTTCAAACATAATTCTCCCTCATACATAAGAGAGATCCTTGAGGATTCCTTTGGTATATCTCCAAGTGATATGAGCCATAGGGATTGACGTCAAACTTCCTTCCTCGGAGAGTTCAATTCATCTTACTCCTAGCATTGATGTGAGTTCATTTCCTTCCTAATGATAAGACGAGGGGAAACAGAAGGACTCCTATCAACACAAAATACACAAATGTGGCATTGACATTCATTTTGGCAATTTGCTCCCTCCTCGCCCAACTCCATAGGAAATGAGTACATTAAACGACGAGCCATTCAAAAATTAACAGATTCCTTCCACACTATCGGAAACATCCTTTGGAAAAGGCAGTCATTAGCATCAAGACTCGTGGAAGACAATCACTTAAATGTTTACTCAAACACGAAATTCTACCTGGAGACTAATTTGACATGCATAATCATTTATTAGCAAAATATTTATTAAATACTTATTATTGCGAAATTATTAAGAAATATGGAAGAGTCATTGAGACCATTTAAGAAAGTGAGGATTCGAAAAATGAAAGCATTTGGGACAATTGGAAGTGTTAGGTCATCTGTAAATATAAATATTAGAAACATTAGGAATATTAGGAACCGAATCAGGTCTTAATCGTCATTTATCTATGCTAGGGGAAAGCGGGATTATAATCTTTCCATCCATGTTGATTGTTTGGAACGATGAAGCTTTGAATGGAGACCTTGAAGGTTGAGAGTCAAGCAAATGATCCTTAGTAATTCCACTAATAGCCGAATGCGGGGGGAAATGTGTTTAGAAAGAGATTCCCCGTACATCCATGCGAGAGTCTCTTGGAAATTGTGCAATTTTCCCCTTTGGCTCAATATGCTGAGCAGCTGGGGAAACCTGGACAGTCCTTCCGTTTTTTAACTCTCCCAACTCCGTCATCTCCCTCCACTCCATGAAAAAATGGTCAACAAATGTGACGGAGTTGGCGCTCGGCGGAATGGGAGCATTAAAACAAGCAAGGCATCGACTGAGGAACAGATGACACGACCCGACACACTGTCAGACACTATCTCATTGTCTTTCACTCCTTCTGAGCCTTGGAGACTCCGTAACGACCTACGTGGAACCCGGAGTGAAAGGGCGAAAGGGAATCCCATCAATGCCACATCATAATTCCTCCCGCTCTTCCCACTCACACCCAATAACCAACCTACAAAGAGGAATGGTAAAAAAGACACACAGCCTCGTCGCGTAACTCGACACTCAAAACTTCTCATCTTATTTCATCTCATGACACAAATACACGGCTTCTCATCTCTCCCATACATATCCCTGCCAAAAGAGATCTTGAATGGATCTCCACATGAGCAAGTCATAGTGACGGGGCCAAAGGAGACCAAAAATCATTTCACTACATTAATTATTGGATGAAACAGGGAATCAAAACTACATTGGCTTCACATTGGCCCAAATATTTATTTACAAAATCTCAACTAATGTTTGTATAGTATAGCCCATATATTTCATATATAGCCCCAATAGTTAAGTCCTAACATACATACATGTATCTCAATATTTGACAGCATTTAAGCGGCATAGATTCGTGGTCTATGGTTCATCGTTCCATCTTGAGTACGCGGAAGATGTGGAGAGGGGGAAAGCCCGAGTGGGTTTATAAATCCATGTGGGCTGGAGACCAGCAATCCCTCATTTGTCATATCAGGGGGAGCCAAAGATCATTTACTTTTTAAAAATAAATAGGTAGTATTCTCTTTCGACCACGGACTCCTCAGATGCTCACCAAGAGGAAACATTACTCCTTTGGACACTTCCACAAGTATAAGGCGGCTCATTACAATGAGCCACAAAAGCCCCTCTCAAGTCTTCTTCAGCCCTTGGAGGGAGTAAAACCAAGGGTTTTCTCCCCAACTCCCAGCTCTCGATCAATAACAGTTGATCTCTCAACCCATCGGGGGCCCAGATGAGCCAACATTAATTAACTCATTCCAAATGCACCATCATTACAATGCTACTTACTTCATCCCACAAGTTGGATGATTAAAAAACACATTGGGATTATTGGTGGAAAAAACCTTTTGTCTGGTGAAGTGAATGAAAAGTGAGAAGTATGGTGTTTCATCCAAATGGACTTTTGTGGTTCTTGCGGACTCAAAAATGCTAATATATGGAAATGTATTGATGAGAAACTCAATGGATGCTTCTCTCCCAACGTGTTCATTTCCTCTCGTCGTCGTAATAAAATTCCCTATGGGTCCAATTGTTCTCCATTCAATTTCCTCGTGCTTCCACTTCCTCTTTCCCCAACTTCCTCTCAATTGGGGGAATCCATGGGATTCAATGTGCCAGACTCAAATTGGAGTTCCGACGTTGAGAATTAACCCTAATCTATTCAATATCAATGTCATACTTATAAATGATCCACTAAACTACGCTACATTCCGCCAAACAACAAATATCCAATTTTCATCACAAACTCAGAATCTCAAAAATCATGACCCAAACTTTCGTTTCCATAAAGTCAAATTCAAAATGCAACGTTAGAATCACCTAAATTCTAATATGTAAGTAATAAAGTAAAAGTGAAATATGCCTATTTGCCATTGCTATATCGTGATTGAAAAAACTGGAATTTGTTCAAATCTGATGACTTTGAGAATGCTGAATTCATATAAAAAAGTGTATGATAGCTCCAATGTGCTTAATTGACTCCTTTGAAGGTGAATTGGGCGAAAGTAGGTGAAAGTGCTGAGGAAATCGAGGAGAAGAACTGGGAAGGTGAGAGTGTAGAGATTTAAATGGAAAGGTACTGGAGCTTTCGCTCACATTGGAGGACGATGAAATGATTGGAGGCAAGAATGTGGATGGTTTGAATAGCCTCTGGCCCTTGGGGCCAAACGGGGAGTTTAATAAAGTAATAGACTTCCAGTCCTCCGTCCCATGTGTACATTCTTGAAGATATTGAGTGTCAAAAGGGCGGTTATTATTTTGTAAGCCGAGTCTTCCCGACTCCTCAGACTCATCATCTCTAAAGAGGAGCGTAAAGAGGAGGGTAATGTGTGCATCTGCCTCGGCAACTCCTTCCCACCCTTCAAGGGAGCCGGCTACAATGAACCAAGGGCCACTCCACCAAGAGTTCATTCCTCGGTGTCCGTGGATCTCTTGGGTTACCCAATCTCCCCTCATTCCTACTAATGGAGACCAAAGCGGGGCGTCCAAAGAGGCTCATCTCCATCTGTACACTCCTTGTTGTCTGTTTAGGGACACGCAAAGCATCCATCTGCTTATTTTTTACGCCTACACATGGAGGAGAAAAAATGATTTCGGCCTGACCATCTCAACTTCCTCTTCAGTAGTCATAGGACGCTCTGGCCTATCTTCTCATTTCCCATGGACGACTTGGTCTCAATCGTCCCTTGTTAATCCTCAATTGATTCACCAGGAAACCATTGAGCCTTCTACATTTGATTCCAAGGACCTTCGGGGATTCTAATATTACTTTCTCCGAATCTCGGCCCAATTGGATCAAAATTGCGAATGAGGAAGAGAGAGCGGATTTCCATCCTAGTTGATTATGGAAAAGGCCCAGAAGTGTCAGAGAAAGGTCAAAAAGTTCTAAAAGAGGTTTGGTCCGTCATTGATCAAATGGCAACAAAAGCCGCGAAGAGGAAAATGTGGATCTAAAATTGTCCGAAGGTGAAGAAGCTGAATTAACTTCAGTTATTAACATTCGTTTCAATGAGTCATTGGACTTGAGTTCAAAAGTCCTCAAGGCTTTTGTGAATCCTGGTATTTATTGCCCTCTCGGATTCACCCAAGTCTCAATTATGGGTCTCAGCCCTCCCTGTCACAACAAACCTTAAAAAAGGGATAATTGACTCCGAATTCCACACTCAATGACATATTTGCGAGAGATCGGAGGGGTTTATTGGCTCGAGTGCGTGGCTCTTATTTCCAACCTTCTGAGAGACAAGGGACGTTCATCACCGCCGCGACACTCCATCCGAATCAAAACGAGGACGCAATTTGCTAATTCACCTCATTCCTTCCTCCGAGGCCAAACTCGGTTATAAATAAAATTAAGACTGGGGATCCCAAACCGCGCTGGTTCCCAAACTAATATGCTTCTTCTAGAGGCATAATTTTTTAATGTTGACATTACTTTAAGCCTTTAAAAGTTGATCGAACTTTTAACTATGAACTTATACATTTCCCATCTTTGCCTCAAGTATTGACTTTTTAAAACAATGCTTGATGTAATATTAATATTAGTGAATCATATTAAATATTAAAATCATATTAAATTCATATTTTTCATATTATCGCATGAAATTAGTTTCCTGGGCTAAGTTTCAAACAATCTGTGAGAAAGTTTAATGAAATGCATGCATATTTTATACATTTCAACCATAGCCCATTTAAATGGGGCATTGCTATGTACTCACCGGAATTTAACTGTCTAAATATTAAATATTTAATTAATTACCTAATATTCATATTTAATAAAATAAGGCAAACAATATAAATTGTTTTAATCAAACAAATACAGAAAATACAATAAGTCGCTGAGCATATAGGGCCTAAAAAGATGTTATTATACATATAAATAATGAATTATTATGAATGTTAATTCAGAAATTCGTAAAAATGAAATGGATAAATTTTGGTTCCAAAGTTTAATATTCAATATAATGTATTGATTAAAATGAAAAATGAAGAAGAAATTTAATTGAAATTGAAGCATTTATTTTTATAGTTAACAATTTAATTTCATTAAATCCTATGTTCAGCGACATTCGGTATTTTCTGCATTTAGAAAAAAATATATTTAAGCTTAGTTTGAAGTGCTCCTATGTATTATATTCATTATTTTTATTTTAGCAAGATTTAAATTCTAAGCAATTAAATCTAAATCACTAAGGTATATAACATATACATAAATAAACACTAAATTTATCTCTCTTAGGTATTTTACATAGCAAACCCAATTTAAATTATATTTAAGTAAATTAAATAACTAGTTTTGTAATGTGATACTTATGATAATATGACAAAATGACAATAATGATTGACTAAAATTACATGAACCTATGTTTTATAAAGTCAATATCAGTACCTGAAGCAGAGATGGAAAATGTATTTTTCCTTTACGATTAAAAGTTTGTAGTTAAAAGTTTTTCGAATAGGTATATAGGCTATCGAACATGTACATTCTAGAACTCCCAATTTGAGACTATATTATGAGATAATTAAGTAAAGTTTAGATTAATGATAGTCAAAACGTAGGTTAATTTAACGCGTTAATACAGTTTAAAAAGGAGGTTCTAGAATGTACATGTTAGATTAGTAGTCTATATTTTCGAAAAAAGAAAATGGCAATCATTATGATTGCCATAAGGTATTATGTAAATTGAGATAAAAAAGATGTTTAATATGATATTTATTATAATTTGAATTTCTAACTTATGAATAGAAATTTAGATAAAAAGTATTAAAAGTATTTGTTAGCATTTAATTGTAACTTGAATTTAATTTATATTCAAATTGTATAACAATAGCCAGAATTTAACATTTAATGATTTCAATTAAATATTGTGTAAAGTGAGAAAGATAATAATGGAAGAAATAGGAATGAAAAAAGTTTACAGTTTACATATATTGAACTACGCCTAATCATCCGTCTATTTCACTCAAATCAAATGGGATTTAACACGGAGTTTTTGACTTGTAACAAACACGTGGCAAAGTCTTAGTTTTCAAAATCAGTGTAATCCTTATCTTTTTTGTTTAAAATGTTAATTTGTCTTTTAATTATTTTGATTTAGCCCCTGCTCGAAATATAGCATTGCTCGAAATATAGCATTGCTCGAAATATAGCCCTGCTCGAAACATAGGCCCCTCGAACCTCTAAATTTTAACTATAGCCCGGGAATAAAAATCGAACCAAAGCTGTACTAATATTTAATGAAAGATGAGTTGTGAATTGATTGGTGACGACTGACCTTTAATTGAGTTGTCAATTGGCTCCGTCTTGACCTCGACTAATCCCATGTTGTTATTTGGACCCATTTCGTTGATATTTCGATGTTGTTGTTGAGGGAAATCACTATTTTGACTCATTGGAGCAGCAAGTTTTTCTAAAGCCAAACAAAGAAATTCTAACATTTCTCGCATATCTTAAAAATAATAATTAAATATATGTTAAATATGTTAACTAAATATTTATATTTGTATCGTGTTTATGTTCATGTACAAGGTGAGTCATATGTCATAATCTTCATTGACCTTAAAAATCTACACAACCGAAAGGATTAAAGTCTAATAATAGGAAACACCGACGAAAAAATATAAAACTATTTTCTAAATATTGGAAAACCATCGAACATTTTTATATTTATAATATAAAGAAAAGCTTAGCTTTATAATTTAGATGTGATAAAGAATAATATTTTTTATAGAAGAATGAAAATGGCTATAATTTATTTCACGGTGAGAAAAAGCCCATATCAGGTAATAAAATAACTAACTTACTATAAGGGAAATAGAAAATAATTAACCCATTAAAGGCTAAGTCTGTTAAAAAATTATCTCACCTTACAAAATAAAAAACTCGATTTGATACTATTATATAAATTAGGGTTCAAATGATTCATGATATTCTAGAACAACTCAAAGTGTTACAAATATAAACAAATATCCAAATCGCTTATCATTTTACTTAAACCTTTTTATTAATATAACAAATAAAATGTCATTCGAAGAGAAATATTGTTTAGTATTACAAGAACCTACTAAATATTTCTGATTTAACTAGATACCGTGCCAAGGCATAAAATTATTTTGTTGAGAGGTATTTTCTATTTCTGTAAGAGCAGGAAATTTATATATATATATATATATATATATATATATATATGACGTAAATAGAATCAAAGCCGAGTTTTTATTTTGTAAGGTGAGATAATTTTGAACTCACTTAGAATTTAATGGGTTGATATTTCCCGAAGTTAGTTATTTCTGATCAGACTTAGCATTTAATTGGTAAATGAAATTTCTATTTCCCGAAGTTTGTAATTTCTGACCGGAATTAGAATTTAGTGGGTAAATTAGTTTTTATTTCGCGAAGCTAGTTATTTATTTCCGGATATGGTTTTTTTTATTTCCTTGAATAAATGGAAAGGAATGAAAGTGCTTTGTTGTTGGTGGACGTTTTGAATGAATGAGACTTCTACCGGCAAGAAGCGGGTTCGAAGCGGCAATGTTGGGTTTTCCTCGGTGATTCAAAGTGTCCCCATGGGGCTGGCAGAGTTGTGTCTGTAGAATGGAGCCGACGAGTGTTTTCCTCCCTGAGAGCGTCATGATGGACTGCGGCGGGTCTTCGGGGTCTTTCTTCTTCCCGCGCCGCTTGCGCTCCTCTGTTGGCTGGTGGATGGGGTGTTGTTGCGTCGCTTGGAAGTTCTGATGGTGCTGCATGTACTGGATGTTGAAGTTGGGCTGTTGGCCATGGGGACCCTGGATCCCGCCAGGGTTGTTCTCATCCACAAAGTTCTCGAGGATGGAGTCGAGCTCGAAGCTCGTGTCGCCGAGCTGCTTGAACAAGTCGTCATCTTCCTCTTCGATGTTCGAGACGAGGCCGTTGAGGTCGGCCTGGGAGAGCTGGGAGAGGGACGGGAGGTCGAGGTCGCCGTTGGGGTGTTGGTGGTGGTGCGGGAGACCAAGCCCCATGTTCCCGTAGTTGCTCCCTTGTTCTGTCGCTTGCTGTTGATGGTGGTTGCGGAGATGGGCCCCGTTGATGTGTTGCTGTTGCTGCTGTTGTTGTTCGTTCGATTGGCCCAAGTGCTGTTGGTGCGGATGGAGATGCCCGTTGCTCAACAGCTCGTTCCCTCCAGACGAAAGGGCGAGAGAGAAGTTGCTCATACATTGTTGACTTCCTCCGCCGCCGCCGGAACCGAGGTTGCTCAAATTGTGCTGCCCTGGACTCCCATTACACCCGGGTTCTCCAATGCTCCCCATCCCGAGCACAGAGCTATTCGACCCTCCGTCCTGGAAAAATAAACGCTGATTAATAAATCCCGTTTCACAACAAATACATATGATTTTGAAAAACACATTGTTTTGAGAAAAAATGTAATTTAATTGGTTCCCATAAATGAATTTATAACAATAATAAATAAGAAGAAAAAGTAGGTCTATTGAGTTTCATACAATAAATTAAATATATATCAACTTGATTTATTTTCTGCAATAGAATATAAATCAAGTTGAATGTTAGGAGTGGGAAATTGGCCAATTCCTTAATGTAAACTTTTTGCGTTGGATTTGAGTTCAATGACTCGCATTGTCAACATCGTAACTTACAAGACAGGAGAGATCAATGAGCTTTCCATCGTTGTCTGGACACCAGAGGAGGTCGTCGTCGATGAAGGGCATGACGACTTCGTCCGGGTCCTCAAACCCCCTCGACGTCCCAGAAAGTGTGAGTGAATCAATTTCGGAGTCCACTTTGAACTATTGACTATCCGTTGTTGGTAAATTTCCTTTGATGATGAAGCGAGTCGTCAGGAGGGCTGGGAGACTTTGAGCGAGTCATTAACTTCTTGTTTTCCACCAACTCCCAAATGAAAAAAATCCTTCTGCAATTACAATTTAATTAGATCGTGGTTCATGTGAATATACAATTTAATAATAAACTTAATAAACGCTATATGCTTCAACATACACACTTTGCTGCGTTTCATTGCTCTCTTAATTTTAAACTGTCTTCAATGCGATTAGTCACGACTTCGGCATCAATTCCACTTCCTGTTTACCCTTTAACTAGAAAAGCAAGAATTTATTTTCGCCTAATTACATTTAGTTTTATTTGCTCATTTCTTGAATTTCCATTGCGAGGTTTAAAGAATTGCCAAATTAAACGGCGGTTCTTCAAAGAGAAATCAAAAGGAGAAGGCGAGAAAATCGCTTTGTTTTCTTTAAAAAAAAAACTTCTCGAGAGTGAAAACAGTGAAAGGCGGCTCGTTCTTAATGAATGCAAAATAAAAGCTTAATTGTAGAATCATTCTCAAGTGCATTTGCAATTAATTCAAATGATTTCATTACTTGACATAATAGGTAGCTCGACAAAATAATTAGGCAAAGTCATTAGATGTAAAGACGTGAAAATGAGTCTAAATGAACTTAACGTTCCTCGGCGTCCTTTTCCTAAGAGAAACCCAAGTTAAGGTATTTTTCCTTGTCTTGTCTCTCTCTGACGAGATTGCCAGAAACCATTGAGAACTAGTTTCCTCTTTGCCACCAACGCGGCGCTGGCATCAATATTATTCCTTCTCAACCAAAAATCATTCTCTTGGTTTCTACACGCACAAACCCAAACAAGCAAACGTTCCATTTTATACATGTTTTCATGCATGGCAATCACAATCATTAGATTTACATTTTATTTATTTATTATTCAGATTGACTTTTGAAAAACTACCAATTAAGATCAAAGTGTATATATTTATTTGATTCGCACTGAAAATTCTTCGTTTAAAACAAAAAATTTTCAAATTGATCAAATAAAGAACAATTCTTAATTACATCTTATTTAATATAATATTTTTTTTTACTTATAAAGAGATTTATTTGATTGAATTGAAAATTAAATGGAAAAATGAGTTGGATAATCTGTGCTCGTGTGAATATATTGTCTAATTACATTTTTTGTATAGGGCAATTAAATATTATATTTTGATACATATATGATCGTTTAAAATTAACGTCGAAGTCAATGAAAAAGAACCATATTTTTGTTGAATGCCATTTGTTTTTATACAATTCTAAATGGTGTAACAAGTGACATGAAGCAAAAATATGGTTCTTTTTCACTGACTTTGATTATAGGCATTTTATAATATTAGTACTGTGTATTTAAGTATATACTATATAATAGCATATAAAGGGGCCTTCATAAGAAATGTCACAATTCCCATATGAAATGCATGTGAGAATGTGACATTTAATATGAACCACCCTGATAATATAAGGAAAAGAGACTTGTTCTTGTAAATGCGATAGAAAATTACTATATGTACTTAGTTATGATTAATTTACTCAAAATGTGAGTGTGAAAGAATCCTTGAAAGTATTATTATTATTATTTTTGTTCCAAATTAAAGAAAAACACCAAGTTGAAGGCAAAGTTTAAAAACTTTATTTTAAAAATAAATAACAAATTTTTCATACTTTGTCCCTGACCGCCCTGACCCTTTAAAGCTGTAATTGCTACGAAAGGAAAGAAGTGAGAAATAATCAGAATCCCACTTGGTCCAAAAGTCCATAAGCCACGGGAATTTGGAAGAGTAAAAGTGTAAAAAGTATGATTGTTGCAAAATTTGGCGGATCGGTCGAAGGGAGGAGTATTGTGCTCAACTTGACAATATTTGATCTCGAGATTCCCCAGAGATTAAATCAACACCTTCGGAACCCAATATGGTGAACGAATGAAAGTCTGCGATCACATAAAGGACTAGCAGGAGCAAATGGTATGCAATGTGGCGTAGACTCCTTAACTTACATTCGCACCACAAGGTCAGCCCTCTTGTAATTCTGCAGAGATAACAATGAATCTCATGGCTATCTGTTATTTTCAATGTCCTTTCCTCCCTCAAGAGTTTCGTGTTATTTACGAGTTATTGAAAAATGCGAATGAGCATCAATAACATATTTATTTTCTCAATGAGATGACTAATTAAATTCCTCCGACCCACCAAGCTGGGCCCCTCATAAAAATCTCCAACTCAAATCACTCGCGACGTAGGTCACTGTCATTGAGCCCATATAAGTGTTCCGTAGTCGAAAATGAGTTAAACAATTATTTGGTTCAATTAATGAGCATTCGCATAATGACCAAACGTCCTCATCTCATGTCACAATATGACATAATTCATTTGAAAAAATAAGGTCACTCCTCACATGAACCACTAACTTATTTACTCTCCTCCAAAATATTCTGATTCTCAGATCATGAATGTTGAATTGGTCGGAAAGCTCCTTGTTCGACACTTGTAAATAAATAAATGCGATTCTCACAAGGTTCGCCCTCCATGAGGAGACGTAGACTACATGGAGAGCTATGAGCTCCAATGGGAAACGAACTTGGAGAATAGGGAATCGGTAAGAAGGAGACATTAGAATTATGAAGCTAGGCTCAAACATAAACATCACTTTGAATGTGCTTAGTAATGAAGTTTCCTTATTAAATCTAATACAAGGTTGAATATGCTCAATGAATGGGATTAGCCAGAGCTCATCTTAAGGTTAAAGAATTCATCAAAGTTGAGCTCATCATGATCAATTGTACGTACGTAATAAGTTTGTATGAATAATTGCATAGCTTAATAAACATTTACAGGGGTGCGACTTGTATACAGAGGTGCGATTGAGATACAATAACAAAGTGACGCATTATAATATAATTTTACTCTTCTAGCTGGAAAAAAGATTGAATAGTAAGTCTGAAGGCAATTTAAATATTTATATAATGTTTTTATTTGGCTTAATATAGAGTTTCGAACGGATAGTTTTTGGGCAATCAATTCAAGTCAAAAATTATTATAATTCAGATATAATTATTAAATAAAACATAAAATATTAAATAATTACAAAGGGAAAAAAACTTTATCAAAAATTTTTAATAAACTTCTCACGGATATCGGAGTTCGATCCGACAGACAGGATAATAATTTGATTGCATGAACGTATAGCAATAAATACGAATCTGACGATTTACCCATCCGACCCGATGGATATCCAATGAGAACCTCGATTTTATATTTTTGACAAAATCTGATGAGTAGTGAAGTGTGTGAGTGTATTTATTTCTAGTCTCGTGAATCTCATTTGATCCCAAGAAGATATGCTTGCATAAATAGTTATATATCTGAGAGAGATTATGTGTGAGTGTGTATGCAACGTTGCAGAAATGCGAGACATGACGAGGCCGGAGCCCTGACACACTAACCCTCACCTACTCAACTCCACTTTTGCAAATATCCCCATTACACACGTAGGAAGACTCGCAGAATCCTCCCTCACTCCTCATTCACTAATCCCTTTATGCCGCTCAATCGCTCCTGTCAAGGATCCTAAGTGGAAACGGACATCCATTCGGACGGACACCTCTCCCACTAAGGCCAATAAACGAGAGATCTTCACAATTACGCCATAGTGAAACAATTGGAATTTGAGATCCTCACTCATTTCCACCAACCCCACTCATGTCATTCCAAATAAAAAGACAATAAAAGGGAACTAAAAGAAAATTCCTTTGATTATCTAATTAATAATTTAATTAATTGCCACCTTATTGATTATTAGAGGAATATTACTTATGAGCTAGATGCTGGCTTTTCATCCCAGACATTTATTTGTCCATTAAATAAGGTCTGTTGAACCATTAGTTTCCCTCATTTGACTCTCAAGAGAATTAATGGGGGGATTGAGTGAACAATGGCGGCTTTGATTCATTTCGGGGGTTTGTTTGGGCAACGTGGATTTTCATCTCTCCTTCGCTCGGACAATGAAAGTCTGAGTGGATTTGTAGGGATTGTTTGGGAAGTACGGGGGTCTTGCGAGATCCCACAATGACCATTAGAGAGGTCTGGTGGGTTTAAGACCATGAGACTCGCCCTTGTGAGATCCTTCGTGTTCTTCAATGGCCATTTCCTCCTCCTTCATCTATCCACTCCATCCACTTGCAACATTTTAATAGTTGAGATGGAAGTGGAGATCTCTTTGTTTGAGACTCTTTGTCTTTTCGCGAAGGATTCGGTACAAAGTCCAATGCATTCCATTCCCAAAGATCCTCAACCCTTAAATACGTGATCTTGCTCCTGGGCTACTTGATTTAGACACCATCCGTAGTTTGCTTTGAACAAACAATGAACAATTTTTCAATATTCTTCCCAAATGCATTCTTGAGCGAGGAATTATAAGTAGTGTCTCGGATGTAATGGATATAGCCCATAGCTTTGGCAAACAATTGGTTTGATAAGAAGAAGAAGAAGAAGAAGAAGAAGAAGAAGAAGAAGAAGAAGAAGAAGAAGTATATCATTCACGAATGTTCATCGCATTCAATGAGAAGCTCGTGAATGGTGAGGAAAAGAGAATGGAAACTCAAAAATCCACAAGTCTTCACTTCCGGAAAGGAAATGAAAAGGGGAATTAGAAAGGGGAATTGGGAGTTGAACTCGCTCAGGTGGTTTTTCCCACAGGTGCTTATGAGTCTACTTACGTGGAGTCACAAGTTGGCAATTAGCCTATTAGCCTCTTGGGACTGTTAGCGAGCAGCGGAGGATTTCGGATTGCAACTCCATCAATCTCTTATGCTTGAATAAATGGCCTAAGAAGATTCCATTTGGGGAAAAGGATATTTCCCCCATTTCAAATGCATTAAATGCCAAATGCCCAAGATGTGTGTTTTTTGTGCATTAGATTGTATTGATTGGTGAGCTATTAGTTGGTTAAACCGAGATGCTCCCGAAGATCCTTCGCTATAAATTGAAGGAAGGAAAACGAACGTGGAAGAAGTAAGTGCATTGCGAGGGTTTTGTAATGGGAAATGGTGGACTCGCGTTGGTGGAAGCCTTGAAAAGCGAAGAGAGAGCCATGGCGAGTCCAAGTGGATGTTCGAGCCTTGTTAGAGGAGTTTTATCATCAAAAAGATAGACGTATTGTATTGTGAGATGAAATCTAGAGGTTTTTGACCCAAATGTAGGTTAGTATTCAAAAACCCCTTCTCGCGCCATACACAAGGAACATGGGAGAGGGGAAGACGTAATGATCGCAATTCTCATGTAATCTCTGACTTCCCTCACACTTCCATGTTCAGACATGAAAATAAGATTTTTTAACATAATCTATGATTCACTTTCATGCCTTTTCAAACAATGGCAACTCTTATGGTTCTCAAAGGTATTTTCTTGCCTAATCTATATGTTTATTAACATTCAGGTATATTTGTATGATTTATTTTTAATACAAAATATTTTTCACATTTAATCACTTAACCATCAAAGTTAGAAACTAAAAATTAAAATTAATTATTTATTTTTTAATTAGCCAAGTTGTATTTATAAAGCTTGTATTTAAATATTTGATCTTAATTGGAGATTGGAAATGAAAATTGGAAATGCGCTGTGAAGGTTTGGGTTGAGAGAAAAGTCCTATTATTTTTGCCTATATTAGGAAAAAGAAACTTGAGCGAGGAGGAAAACCTGTTCATATCTTTGGATGAGTTGGACGAGAGATAATGAGACAAAATGGGGAATTAGCGAATAAAAGGGAGATGGAGTCGTGTGAACTGGATGGTCACTCTTTGACTCAATCTTCCTCAAGAGAGAAAGGGAAGTCGAAATCCCCCTTTACTGAGCCTCTTCGTTTCATTGACCCCTACAAATAACAAAAATGGAAAGTGAATCGCTTTGCATACTCCACTCGTTCGCAATTCTTATGAAAAAGGGGATTCCTCGCACTAGATCACGTCCACGAGTTGCCATACACCGTTGAGCCAAACTCAGAACTTCTCATACAGCTTTCCTTACAAATGGAGGAAAACACTCACAATTAAAAACTATTCTTCACAATTACTCAGAGTTTAATTGGTTTAATAATTTGATCGATTTAATAAAAACTATTCGCAAATTCCTATTTATCTAGTAACTAGACCTATTAAGCTCCCCGAATTGTTTTCCTTAAAAACAAAAATTTAAAATGGTATTTAATAAAATCGCATATTTAAAAAATTATTTCCTTTTAAAGCACAAATTAATTAATTAATTAATTAATAATCTCCCATTTGTTTTTAGTTAGCCCTGTCCACGTAATGCTTAACATAGTCAAATCAAATTAAATGGAAATGCAATTGAATTTATAAAATAACTGAATTCAAACTTCCTTGCTTATACTTGAGGTTATTAGGAAGATTGTAGAAGGAAAGAGTTTTGATGGTTTAGACGCGACACATTGCATAATCGTGGAATGACAGTACTTCCCTCTGCTCGGGACGGGAAGACGGAAAGTGAGGTAGACCATGGACAGCACGCAGCGGTTATGCTTTCCATCTCCCACCGACGTCCAAGTCCTGTGCTTGAAAGAGTTTAAGGGAAGTCCGTGACGTGTCGTTTGTCTGATCCTTCAATCTTCTCTATGCAATGTATTGTGCTCCTGCGGAGTATTTTGAGAGCTGCTCTCTCATCCATTTCCCATTTGGTTGTTGGGAGCAAGAGAAAGTGGATCCTCTGGGATCGCAATGCTCTCAACGCGGTCCTTTACCTCCGCCACTTACAACCACACGCACAATTACAAGATCTCGGCTTTAATAGTACAAATTATCATTACATCATTTTCAAAATGTTCGCTTTCGCTCAAAATGAACTTATGTTTTAATTACTGCATAAACCCAGAAAGATCTCGTCAGATCTCCTTGTGAGTCTCCAATGGATCAAAAGGCGAAATGCATAATATTACATGTGCCGAGTAGGGACACTTGATCTCTTAGGAAGAATGGGATGTGTCTTCGGAGTTTCTTGTGGGAATTTCCTTGTGGGTCGTAATATCTCTCATTTTTTCTCTTCTCTGCACAGAGCGAGTTGTATAATGACTTTGATGGCGAATCTTTCCCTTTTTCACTAAAATGTGTGGAGAACGACGAACGACTTTCAAATCCTACACATGGCGAGTCATAGCAAGTCCAACGCCAGACGCCCAATGGGAAAAAAATTCAGCTTCGCATTGAATGAGTGAATTTCCACTTTTTTCCCTATTGAATAAAAGTTTTGACTTCCACGTTGAAGAGATGTATTACGAGTGGGGTTTTGGAACAAGCGTTATCCAACTCTCGGGAAAATCTCCAAGCTCTCTCTTTTCCTTCCGTTGAGATGCAGAAGGGAGTTAATTGCATAAAAGCTCTCAGTGTTGGTCACATAATGATTCCATTGACTCTGGCCAAACACAGAAGAGAACTGGGGGATTTGACTCCACCAACAACTCAAACGTCATTTTCACACCCAATGAAAAAGGGTCTTGGATGATAGAAGAAATCTTCTTTTTATTCTCCCCAACAGGGTTTGACTAGGAAATGACAATTCTGCCACGAAAACCAATCACACCAATCACACCATGTTGTCAGACGAGTCATTTCGCATATTATCCCATGCAGCTAGATGTAAATCCACATCATCAAGAAGGTTTTTTTCATTCCTCTGCTCATGCTGATGAAAAGGAGAAGATTCGAGAAAAGCCCATTTCTTTCTTATAAATTCATACGTGTTCTCTCATAATGGACTTAAGATATAGGAATGGGTATTTTAAACCTACCCATTGGTGATATCATCATTGGTGATATCATCAATGGTGATCAACGTTGTTTAATTAATTAGAATAATAGCTGAGGAACAAAAGAAGGAAATTGAGCGGGATGGCAAACCTTGAATTCTCCCTATCTAACTGACCTACTCTTTGCCAACATCCCCAAATTAGCCTAAGAACTACATTGGGATAATATTGGGAGAAGTTATAGGGAAAATAATAGTTTTACATGTCCTCACAATTTGCGATTTTTACTTCCAATGCAACTACGTTTAGCAGAAATCAAAACGGTCGAGTGACTTTGAATTAGCCAGAGTTAAATAGGGAAATGAAAAAAGGGGATTTGCATTTCCAGTCTCAATTTGCGGTTGAAAATGAGAAGGACCAACTCTGCACCGTACATGGAATCCAATTTTCTGAAGGTTAAGAAATAAGAGGAAAATGGCAAATGCAACCAATCGAGTCCCTTGTCACTCAAACGCCCCAAACATACTAGATCATAATGAGATACTTGAACACATACAAAACTCTCCTATTCATTTCCTCAATTTTACCCTCCAAGATGAATGAAACCAACGGAGTTAAGCTTCAATTGAGTCTTTTAACCCTTCAAGGTTTATTTTCATGCTTTACATTTTGTCAAAATTATGCATGCGAATTAATAAAAAAAATTTAATCAATTTCACTTTGAAATTCCTCAGATGAGTTTCTCAAATAAAAATTTCAATTGAATGTAATGCCATTCAAGTGAAATGTATGTAAATAAAGACTATTTCACCTCGTTTAATATTCCTTAGTATTATTTTTTAATAAATTCCAAACCAACTATATGAATTACAAAATTATAATGTATAATTATGTACATATGTGTATTTACATCATTGTAAGGGAAAATTCCATTAAGCCCATTTGACCAATTATAAGGAATAGTTAAAAAAAAAGTTAAAATGAAAAGGTTGGCTAGTTAAAGTGGAAAGTTTGGTCAAGTTGGACGTTTGGATTTACGCGGAGGCGATGGGGCAATTGGCAAGTGAGAAAATATTTAAAATGCGAATGTCAAGAGAATTCCAATTTGATTCCCAAAGGCGAATGCTAAGGTCTTTTGTCTCGAGGAATTCTTGCTAGCACTTCAATGGACTTTGCTAATAATTCGAGTGTGTGTGGCTGATGACGAAAAGCAAGTTGGATTGTGGCGACCTTCGTCAATGACCTTCCCTCTCTCACCTCTCTTTCCATGCCCTCGAAAACTATGGTAGTAATCTCAGGGTTCGAAGGCCTAATACCATCAAGTCCCATTCAGACCCAACCATTTACTTATTTCATTCGCCCCTATGCTTCATCTGCTCGTTAGCCATCTCGATATTAAGACACATTGGCTCATCTTCTTACAATTTTCTCATTTCTACTTTCAAATGAGAAAAATTCGTTTTTTCAATTCACCAATTAAATCTTCTACCTTCAAATCTCCAAAAAAGTAAAATGTGGGAAACAACAAGAATTCATTAATTCATTAATTCATTCCATATGCACGAATGGTTATAAATATTACTAAAATTTGCATTATTTTAATTTTTGCAAAAAAACCGTCGTGAATAATTGTTGACTTTGGATACATTTAAATATATAAAAATTGATTTATTATCCTTGGCAGGTTATAAAATCAATTATGAAAGGAAGAATTAAAATTTCAAATTGCATATTTGGCTCTCTGAGCTTCATTTATCAATTCGGATTTACCGTTTTAAAAAGGTAACTTGGAGATAATGAACTTAATCTATGAATCAACCGAGAATTTTCCCTCTTAGGTCCACAAACAAAACCCAGTTCGTACATAATAAAATGTGTATGTGAAATGACTCGAGCGTGTGGCAATCCACGTGTGCTGGGATGAATTAAACAACTTTGAAAAACAAAATGTGCCACATTGAAATTATCCATTAAAAATAAGCTTAATTGTTCTCATGGGTTTGAAGCAAAATCCTCACATGCTCATCGACTACGTCTGTCTCGTCTAACGGAATGGCAAAAGTAAACCGAGAAGACAAATTGACGCGATTCTCCCTAAATGACTCATGATCTGAGAACACGTAATAAAGGACAAAACGGAATGAACACTTCATTCTTATACTTCATCTCATGCTTGAAAAAGAACAAACTTCTAAATGTTTAACTTCAAACCCAAAAATTAATAATTAATTAATATTTATAACCCTTTTCACAAAACCATCCCCACTTATTCGACTTTTAAATGTGGAATAATAAACCCAGATGAATGAGCATGAAATTTGATAAAACTAATATATTTAATTATACTGAAATATATTACACAGGTATCGACGCATACATAGGTAGAAAGCATTAAAAATATTCAAGTACATTAGAAGTGAACTTTAGTTGTAACGAAAAGTATCAATTGAATTTCTTAGATGTAAACTCCTCGTGAGATGTAAGTTTGTATAAATATTTATAATGTAATCGCAGGTATCGTAATTGCGTCTAACGACATTTCAATTACTTGGGAATCATAATGAATGAGTCATTTGAATGGTAAAAAACCATTGAGGGAACCTGACAGATATTCTCATTATATTCGCCTAGCTCTCTTATTATTCCAAGTGGCCGTGAGAGAGAACCTTCATTCCCATTGACCTTACACTTTCGCGTTTTTGGCCTTCCAGGGAGGTTCGTCGCTATTGTAATTCCGTTGACTAAGGAACGTCAATTCGCCTTCTCCCCTCACTCAAACAACAAATGCGGATTAAGATTAAATGGAGAAGTATTGCCAAACTCTGGCTAGTCAAATCAAACCCAATATGCCACTACTATATGGGAAATATTTGAGAGGATCCTCTAGGAAACCTGAGGTGGCAATGAGTCGAGTTAATCCTCGGCCGCACCTCGTCTTGCTCACATGGGATCAATTTTCAAGTGCCCATATTTGTCAAGTGAACGGTACAACTGAGACGTCATTGTTCCTCACATAACAATGCTCCTTTTAATTCTCTTCCATGACACCTTCTCAAATGAGCTGAAACTCATAGAATCCATTCATACACATAGCATCACTACGTTCGTGCCCATGTAGAAGTCTATTAATTCTCATCAAATATAAATCTGTGTATTGCACATGCGAGTCAGACAAAGATTCTAGGTGTTGATCTTGATCTACTAAAAATCAAGAAGGCTAATTCCTCCTCTTAAAAACCCAAATACTACTTAAAAATGAATAATAATTAATTAAATCACA